>ML784229.1:231861-254725 GCA_009831015.1 Picea engelmannii | reverse complement strand
AGATGCATTTATCAAGAAGATCATTGAAGTTACTTGGATTGATAATATAATGGTATGTTAATGTATATCATATTGTTATTTCCTTACTTCAGAACCTACACTGACTAGGGTTAGATGTTCGAAGTATTCCTAAGAGAGTTATGAGGAATTTATATTATTTATCTACATCTGAGTTTTAGGCATATAAATTTCAGACCCACACTAAACTAGGTCAAATGTTGGGATCAACATTCCAGATTAATATTGATAATGTGAATGAAATAGTACCCAAGGGAAATTACTCTTGCTCAATGATGATGATCGACCTAGAGCAAGTTTTTTGTGAGCTTAAAAAGGGGAATATTGACTTAAAAATGCTTCTTAAGATGTTTTGGGGCTTAAAAGCCTAAAAAAAGAGTTTATTTCACCTAAATTTCATTTTATATCACTTGTAGTTTTGGTCCTAAGATTAATTTATCCCCATGTGTATTTAAGAAGAGAGAATGTGAAGGCCAAGGGAACTTTCTTGGGAATGAGACATGTTAAATTTTAAAATATTAGAAAAAGAGAAGCTTGACTTGTGTGAGGGGGCTAGATTTTGGGGAATTGTTTCCTTTAGAAGGAGACTATGTCTGGATCTTTGATTTGGATGTGAATAGTATGATAAATGCTTTAGAATTATCTAAGTGGATAGAGGAGGTTGGGGTGTACTTGACCTCCGAGGATACTAATTCCCATGGGAGCGTCCCTAACCTCTCAAGGTACTAATGCCCGTGGGAGGTACATGATATCTAAGGGTATTAATGCCCATTGTTTGAGCCAAACACTAAGGGTCACAGACCTCTCCACCACACAATAGTGGATTAGTTGGATGTTTGACCCAATGATGTGATTTTTGTCCATGTGAGTGATATGTGTTGAGTAATTCGTGTGTCTTGACATACATACTCATTGAGCTTGAGCCATGCTTTTGAGGAAACACTTAGGTTTAGGTGTTGCATTGGTTGGGTGGAAAGTCCCTCCTTGGATGCGATTCCCCCCTTATCATCATTTTTTAGATTGAAGCATTGTTTTGGAATAAGAACCAATCATTAGCAAGGCATAAGGTTACATGTACATGGTATTTTTTGTACTTATAGTATTACTCAACTGTTTGACTTACTTGAATGTCTTAGAGAAAAATAAAATACATTCTAACATGCAAGACCCTCCCAACAAGTTTATGTTGGGTAGGGTTGTTACTAAGTAGTATTAGAGCTCCTAGGTTTTTCAT
Organism: Picea engelmannii; assembly: GCA_009831015.1. Lineage (NCBI taxonomy): Eukaryota > Viridiplantae > Streptophyta > Pinopsida > Pinales > Pinaceae > Picea > Picea engelmannii. Next base: position 253,473 of record ML784229.1, on the reverse strand, counting down.
AACTAGATGTATTTAAGGAAATTAATGCATTTAAAATTAAAGGAATGAGTAGGGGTAACCCCAAGAACCCATTGAACTTGAACGAATTACACTTAGGGAAGGGTTATTGACTAAGAAAATTTATTGATTTAGTTACTTTATTTGTTCCTTGTTTTTTTTATTCTTGTGTGTTTGCTTGTTTATTTCTCTATCCTTTCTCTTGCTTTTGTCCTTCAATTAAAAATAATGTGTTAATTCAAGTTCTATAATATCATTTATTACTTAATGGATTATTATAACGAAGTAATATGATTCCTCTCTTTCTTTCTCAATGCAGATATTTTGGTAATAATTATCCTAGATTAAAATAACGTTGTATTGAAACCCTTAAAGAACATCCAGATCCTACTCTTTCCTGAGGTTATTTATTGTTAAGTAATATGTAGCTACATAAATAGATTGCTTGTAAAAGAAAATAAAAATTCCTTGTACCCTAATCAATCTAAATGAGCATTACCCTTACCTAACCTTAGATTGTAAGCCTTAGCATTATAGATTCTACTTATTTTCTTTTTGTTCAACCTTAATCAATTGTGTTTTTTTTTTAAGAACCATAATGTTATTTGAAAACCTATGCATTTTTCCTAAAATCTTATTATTATTTCATCATTTTGAACCTTAGAAATTGATTCTATACTGAGATTGAAATGCATATAGATTTTGTTAATTGGGGAACAAGAAGTATTTTTTTTAAATGAAATTTAGACATAACATCCTTATCAAAATAAGATCAACCCTATTAACATGTTTCACTTTAGAAGTTGAAATATGTTAACTCTAGGTAGAGATGCTATTGATAAGCAATCTTTTTCGCAATAGAGACATAGATAAACTATGGATCGGGCCTCCTTCCTTGACTTGAACAAGATATATATATATATATCTGTGTGTGTGTTCATTCTTTTGAATAACAATAAAACCATATTAAAACATAATCCATAACTTAAAACTTAAAAACCTCTAGTCAAGTATGAGTTCAACAATCCATAATCATTAAGATTACAACTCAACCCATCAACAATTGAACCATGGGAAACCACCCAAAACCCATCACTCAATAGGTTGTGTATCTTAATGGTGCAACAAAAGAGTATGGATGCCTACCAAGTCATGCTGTAGTTGGCACCACAACAAACATGTAGAGAGACAAGGGTTAAAATCCAGGAGCACATGCATCCTTTACTTGTAACAAAGAAGAGGTTGAGGTCACCTGTAAACCCAATTCGAGGATAAGTAAATTCATGCTATACCTAATGCATGAGATGAATTAGCCAATATTTTAAATGCCCACTTTCCATTTCTAATCATAGACTTGTGGGTGAGAAGGCCATAAGTTAAGGATGAAGCTCTAGTCTAGTGATGGAATGGTAAAGACGACACATGCAATAAACCAAAAATAAGAAGTTTTCCCAAAACCTATTGGAAATATGATTTGCAATAGTGATACTTAGGAAATTAACTAGAATAGGAAAACATGAATACTATCACCAAAACTGAGAGAAAAATGACAATCACTTTATTTAGAATAAGAGGTTGTCTTACATAGATTCTTGTTATTACATGATGGCTTGAACAGGTCAAGCTACAAATAGCTTATAACAATTAGTTAGCTAGATCTGATCAAGTACTTCCTTCGGACTTGCACCCAACTTTCCTTCTCCTCTAATAAGCTAAAAGAGCATTCCTCCCAAGAATCCAGCTGGCAGAGAGAGTGCGCCTTCCTTGGGATTCACGTGGATATCTTTTGGGTTGCACAATTCCTCCCCGTTTAAGCCTAGAAGTGTCCCCACTTTCTTCAACAAATGAGGAAAATGCTTGTGCATGGAAGCTTTCAAAACCCATTTTTCTTGAGTAGGAGTTTGGCCTATGCGTCGAACAAGGTAAGAGGTATGTTGTTGATGACAGGTGTTGGTATGCAGAGTGTCAAGTAAGGCTTCTTGTAGCAAGGGAGGATGGAAATTAGGGATTAACTCGACATGATGAGAGATGGTGACATTATATTCTAACAATGGGGGTTCACAATGTTTCATATTGTTCACATTCACCACATCATGAATGCCTATTTGGGGTGGAAATTCAAGGCGATAAGCATTGTCCCCAATCTATTGGAGAACAATATAAGGGCCATAAATAAGAGGCTTAATTTTGTGATGACATTGGGATTTAAAACACTATCATTCCATGTAAAACCAGACTTTATCACAAGGAGTAAAAACCATAGGGGAACGGTGAGCATCATGGCAGGATTTGTAGTGTTGTTGGGCTTCCTTTAACACTTTAGAAACTTGGGCATGTTTGCATGATAGAGTTTGCAAAAATGAAAAGGTAGATGTTTGTTCTTGTTGTTGGTGTGGAGTGTCGGGAGGTTGTAAGGTGAGAGAAATTTCATAAGGGGATAAAGGTTTATATCCAAAGCATGCCTCAAAAGGAGACATCCCAATAGAAATATGTACAACATGATTATAACTATATTGAATGACATGGAGGGTTGTATTCCACAGTTTGGTTTTGGAAAATTGAATGTGAAGAGCATTGACAAGGATACGATTAACTACCTCGGTTTGGCCATCCGTTTGAGGATGTAAGGCAGTACAATATTTTAGTTGACAACATAGTAAATCCCACAATGCTTTCCATAATGTGATGAGAAAGCGAGCATCATGATTAGAGATAATGCTAGTAGGAAGGCCAAAGTGTGGCCAAACATGGTGAAATGACAAGGCAATGGTTTGGGAAGAAGTAATGGCCTTAGTGCAAGGTATAAAAAGAGCCATCTTAGAGAAATGACAAATAATAACATAGATAACATCATGTTTTCATAAGGTCATAGGTAAAACACTAAGGAAATCCATGGAAAGAGAATCCCAAGGGAGGGAAGGAAAAGGAAGGGGATGATACAAACCAAATTTATGATTGAAAGGTTTATGCTAACTACACAATGCACAAGCAAAAATGAAATGCTCCACTCGAAGGTTCATAGAAGGCCATAATAAATGTTGCTGCAAGTGTTGAACTATTTTCAGAGACCAAAAATGGCCACCATAGGAGGAAGCATGAGCCTCCTTGATAAAAGTAAGATGATCTTAAGAAGTTGGGACACATAAATGATTGATTTTATATAGCCACCCATCTCTGATTGTGTAATCCAAAAATGGATTTTGATTGACCTGAAGGGATTATAAGCATAGAGAGGATTCCAAGCCTCATAGGCAACACAACACACAACCAAGAGTTGAAGTACCTACATAGGGGTCCGACTCAGGAGATCAACCATTCGATTGGAAGTTTCCTTCTTGTATTGAATCACCTAATGAAATTGTTGAAAGTAAGCGACTGCATTTAAATGATACTGCTCTTGTATCTTAGTATAAGAATTGATGAAAATCAGTGGATGATGATATATGTGGAGGATAATTTATTTCCCTAGGATGTAATGGAACCACTATTTCAATGCTTAGACCAAACTGTATAACTCTTCATCATAAGTGCTATAATTATGTTTGACATTAGACAATGTCTCTAAATGGTATGCAATAGGGTGTCCTCCTTGTTTAAGAACTTCACCAATAGAATACTAAGATGCTTTCATCTCAATATCAATGGGAGGTCAAATATCAGGTAAATGAAGTACATGAGAAAAAAAGGGAAGTTTTGAGAACATGAAATTGTTGTTGTGCTAAGGGAGACCACACAAACTGATTTTGGTTGGAGAGTTGATGAAGAGGGCATGCTAATTGAGAGAAGTGATCAATGAACTGTCGATAAAAATTAATGCCACCCATAAATATCTTGAGTTCCAAAGTTTAGTAAGGTACTAGCCACTCTAGTGGGATCCATGCTAACATCCTCAACAGAGACAACAAACCCAAATACTAAATTGAAGATCGTCTAAAAGAAGATTTACGAGGTTTCACCTGTAGTTTGTGAGTGCACAATAAGTCTAGCACAATGCACACATGGAGTAACTTATCCTCCCATGTCTTGATGAAGACCAAGATGCCATCCAAATAGATCACCAAAATTTTTCCCAAGTGTGTTTTGAAAATGTCATTGATTAGCGTCATGAAAGTGGCAGGGGAGTTAGTCAAACTGAATGGCATCACCATCCATTCATAAATACCAAATTTGGTTTTGAAAGTTGTCTTCCAAGTGTCTTCTTCATTCATGTGAACCTAATGATACCCTGCTATAAGATCCATTTTGGTAAAGAAGCAAGCACCCTTCAAATGATCTAGTAAATCATCAATGCGTGATAGAGGGTAATGATTCTTGACTATAGTCTTATTAAGAGCCCGATAGTCTGTGACTAGGCACCATTCCTCAGATTCCTTCTTGGGAATGATGAAGGCAAGAGAGGCATAAGGTGTATAACTTGGTTGGATATGACCAATATTAAGATTATTTTGGAGCTGGTGTTCCACTTCCTCAACCTCATGAGGAGCTAGGTGATAAGAAGGGGAATTGGGAAAAGTGGCTCTAGGAATAAGATCAATGGAACAAATAGGGGGTATTATGGTGGGTGTTGTTATCACTCTGTACATTCCCAGAGGTTTTTATGAGGTATGAAGAAACTTATCAAAGGTAACCTTAACCAACCGCTTCAAAACTGGAAGCTAGCCCTACTAGTTTCAAAGAGGGATCTCTCTGTGAGTTCTATATTTGTTTGAGTGTTCAAATATTTTAGGCTAGTTAGAAAGAATATAACCGAGTTGTTTGTATTGTTTTTGAATGAAATGGATGAATATCAATTACGCTTCCATTGGGCTATGGGGTCTGTGTTTAAAAAATAGAAGTTAAAGACAAATTTATAAGATTTGTTTCACAGGGCGAGATAGTGCTAATGTTGGATTCTTTAGAAATAAAAATGGTGTATTGCTGAGAAGATGAGATATCAGTTAAAACAAAAAAGCATTTAAGAATTTCTTTGTTATAACATTAGAGGAAAAAAATTTAAATCTGTAAAAGATTAAGAACAGAGTACACAATGGTAAATTCTGCAACTTTAACTTCTTTTAAAGATTAGATTTTAGAAAGACAATATGATAACTGAGAAAGAAAAAACTTGTACGCAGACAGAGGGAACTTCACCAACAATAGACACGCAGGAATCCTGTGAAACTTCTCTTCGTATTACTGGAATAATTTCTTGATAAAAATTACATGAACTAGAGATTGCTCGAGTGTAAAGATCAACAACCCTTCCTACTTCTAAGTGAGAAATATTTATAATAAAAGTTACAATGACCCTGTCATTAATGATCAAGACGTGAAAGAGTCTGAGTCTAACTAACTAATCTAACAAGATGCAAAAATGTAGTAACCGATGATGATGTGTTGAATTTCTCATGCTGATTTTAGGGAAGACCATTGTTGAGTCATTTGGATGACTTCAATTGTGCTGGACACTGAGCTGGACGCTGAGATGAATGCTTCTTTGCCTTTACTCAATCAAATCGCATAGATCATCCCATCTCTGTGTGCTTGGGATGGTAATATTCAATAACCGACGGTAAACTTCGTCCATCTCGGTGTATTTAGAAAAAGTCGGCTTGATGATGAAGACGTACTTGATCTCGCGCTGAATCCTGAGGTCATGCTGCAGAGTCTCCAAGAATGCTTTTCCCGTGATGCTGCAATGTATCCCTGAAAACTTGGAACTGTCTTTGGCTATGGTGGTGATCCTTTGCTTGTAATCGGACATTCATTAGTTTATCATTTAGGACACGTAGATCAGGAAGACCCTTTTTCTATAAGGCTTCAATCTTGCTAAAAAATCTTTGAACTCCAATGTCCATGTTCTGAGCCTTTTCCTCCAACTGTAACATCAATCCCCTTTTAGTCAATACTCTTTTTACCTCGAGGATAGTCTCTGTTCTATCTTCGACTTTCAATTCTTCCAGCTCTTCTTTGGTTTTGGAGTTCAGAAATTTGATGATCTCGTTGGCCGCTGAGGGCATCTCACCTAGCTCTGTTCTTATCCTGTCAATGGCTTGCCTACTCTTTAACACCAAATCATGTTGCTCGAACATGATTTGCACCATGGGCCAAATTTCATTTATGGATTTTACAATATCTGTCCATATGTTTTCCTTAGCCTCTACTAATGTCTTGCCTGCCACTGTTTGTTTCTGGAGCTGTTGTATTTCTTTCTTAAGCATCTCTGTTGCCTGTCTCTCAACATTAAATCTTGTTTGGAAAGAGGATTTGAGTTCCTGGAGATTTTCAACCTCCCTTTTCAACCTATTAATCTCTGTCTCTTGCAAATTCATTTCCTCCATGGGCTTTCCTAGCTCCACAGTTTTTTCTAGTGCTGTCAATGGGGCTGCTGATGGAATTTCTGTTGTAGTGGTTGTTGGAACTGTTGCTATACTTACTTCTGCAATGGGAACCGAACTCAATGGAATGACTTCCATTGGTGTCATTTGTTCCTTTTCTTTCAATAATTTTTCCAACTCTATCTCCATTTCTCTGAGATGTGCGTTCTGCTGCATGATAAGCTTCATCAATTCTTCTTTCTAGTTTTCGGCTTCACCTACCTCTTTATCTTGTTAATCCTCTATTGGTGGCAATTTCAATTGTTTTCTCAAAGATGCAATGTTTGCATTCTTTTTCTGCAACATTTCCTTTGATGCTTTAACGTTCGAGGGGTCATATCCAATCTTGAGCACCAACTCCTCTAAGGATTTTATTCTATTATCCTTTGCAAAAGAGGATATCTTTTCCAACTTCAATTGGGTTTGGACATTGCTTAAAGATACATGTAACTTAGCTGCAGTAGAGGAAGCATGTGCTAATGTGGAGAATACCATTTCTCCAGTTTGTCTGTGCAAATCCATCTGGTCAGCTGGATGGACCTGTTTAGTGTCAAAAAAAATAGTTGACCTCTTGTAGTCAGTGATCTCTTTGGGGTGATGCACCTGTGCTTGCAAGAATTCCATATACATTCTTCCTTTCTATGTATCAAAGGTTGACAATAGTATGTGTTGTGTTGTGGAGGTTTGCTTCTAGAACTAGGAGTAGGTGCTATTAGTCAGCATCTGGTTCTTCTTTTTAATCATATCATATTTCTCAAAGATGCTTGCAGGTGCAGATCCTTGTGGAGTTTGGGTGGTCACAGCCATTTCTGCCTGCTTCTTCGAAGAAGAAGTTGACACCACGTGTTGTCTTCTCTCAATCACTGTGGCAGAGTAGGGCTCTTCCTCACCAGACATGTGAGTAGCATGAGTGGTTTTGGGTTTCTTGCTGTATACCCAGAATTCTTCTGTTGACACCTCAGTGATTGAAGGTGAATCATCCTTTCTTGGCCTTTTTTCCTTGGGTATCTAAGGAGTAGCAGTCGGTGTGATAGATATTGAAAGAGATGCATGTGGCTCTGTATCTACCAGGGTATTTACTTCCCATTCTGTCTGGTTCACATATTTTTCGATTTCTGGCTTGAGGGTGTGGGTATAGGGTGAACTTTTGTTCTTGGACCTCATCTCTTCAATGATCCCACTGGGGTCATATCTCCACATAAAACTAGTGTTGAATTTCATCTCCTTCAATAATTTGTCTGCCTCTTCCCCATTAGCTCGACTGTTGCAGATAAATGGGCCTATTTGTCCTTTGATCCTCATCTGTTTTTTTTTCTTCAAAGACACAAAATGGATGTCATTTGAGTTTATCATCTGACGAATATATTCTAGTGCAAATATTCGAACAACCACATACTTAGACAACTTGTATGGAGCTAGTTCGCACCCATACACTCTGAGTTCTGTGTGATTCTGGTATAGAAACCAAGGTGTAGAACTCTTTGAATTTCTTCATTTATTATTGGCTCAGGTCTTCCACTAAGCATGCCCACAATTAGATGATAAAACAATTCAATGAATTGTTTAAAAGTGAACTCAGTGGAGTTTCCCCTGAGCAACGATGTCCATAATGTGATTGCTTGAGGTTTTCCTTCCTTGTCCATCTTCTCCATTGAGAAAGAGAACCTATCCGCCTAAAAAAAGATGAACATGTAAGCTAGGATGGATGAGTACCGGAACATGCCCTCTGTGGTGAATTGTGAACACTGCTTGTGAATGTTCTCCACCAAGAAAGTGTTGTAGTCGAACTGAGTGGTGGATTTTTCCTCGGTAGAGAAAATGGACAGAAAACCCAATATAGTCTCATCCACCTATGCGTCTAAAAAATAACCAAACATATAACAGAGTGATGAAATAACTTGGTTTCCCTTTTCTGAAAACATGGAGGAACGATAGGGGGGATTTGATTTGGGGAACTGAGCATCCTGTGGGAAGAAAAATTCAAATATCTGGGCTCTTTGAGGAAAAGATAATTTCTAGTATAACTCTGTTATGATTTCGAGATTGAAAGGGGAGGTAGATTCATTTCTGGGTATCTGCATCATCTGATCAATGGCCTCTGGCGTGATGAAGAACATAGTTTCTCCTGATGACGAGACTATGGCTCTCTATTCGGGAAGGTAATGAGCCTGGCATTTGAGGGCAAATTTAGGGAAATGATGGACCTGGGGGAAAAGATATAAAGGAAGATTGGACTCCCAGAGCCCGATTTCATCGCTCTAATCTAAGAAAGTGTCTTTGAGCCACGACTGCAAATCCGCGAAGTCAACTTCTCACCTTGTGTCTGATATCAAATGATATTGTCGAGGTCGATAGGAGGTGGGAGGAAAGGATTTTCCCCGGCTTCTGCTTTCTTGGATTTTAACTCCATTGTTGTGAAGAGTACCTGCAATTTCAAACAAAATGTTAGTGGTAATGGCTGTGGCTGGATGAGGCATTGCAGAGGTGGAGGAAAATGAATCTCTTGATACGTAGGGAATGTGAATGGAATGGGAAATGACCGAAACGGGGTTGAATTTGAGTGGACGGGTATCCATTTGGGCGAACAAGGACAGGTTAGATGGACAACGGGTATGTGACCAGTCATAAATGGCCAACGGGTTGTTTAGTGCATGAGAGTGCAGGATGAAGGACGTCTGAAGTGTACCTATGTTTGACGTGTGCACTAGTGATTGGAAGGTGAACGTGAAAGATATGACCTGTAACAGTTAGATTGATGGGACAAGCTAAAGGGGTCATGACGTGGAACTTGCAGAGGGTGGAGGTGAATTGCAACACTGATAGGCGGTAAATGTTTGGAGAGGGGGAATTTGGACACAATGAGGTGACACCGCGTTGCGATGGGGACCGCCTGGATTTGTTTCATTCCAGAACCCCCCCCCCCTTCAGTTAAATTCAAAACAATCGAGGGGGGGGGGTGGAATTTCTTGTTGATTGCTGATCTGGGTGAAGCTAGATCAGCCGTTGATCTAGGTGCATTGTTTAACATCATGTCAGACCCCCCCCTCCATTAAAGGTAGAATGGTCGAGGGGGTCCAGAATCTTCTGTGGACCATCCGATTGCGCACTGGTGGGATAGTTGTATATCTAAGCACACATATTAAACATATTTTCGGACCCCCCCCCCACCGTTAAAGGTCGAATGATCAGGGGGGGGGGTTGAAATCCTTTTAGAGCCGTAGATCTGGGCGCTCACTGCTAAGTCGTATATCTAGGCCCGATCTTTCATTTTCCAGGGCACGATTCAACATATGGCGCGTGACTTAGGCTTAATGACTTTTTATGGGTTTTGTGCACTGCTTCTTCTGCTCTTTATCACCATGGGGTTACAAAAACACTTCATCACCCAAAATATTGCACTTTTCATCAATCATCATACATATTTATTGAAAAGAAGATGTTTAACCTATGTCCTAACCTACATCATTTGCACCTTTAGCCCAGATTAGACTGTTGGAATAAGAAAATACTCTACCTAGGGGCTATTTGACCAAGATTAGGCTGTTTGGTCAAATTTATTCACTAACTAACCTATCATCCTGACGAAGATTAGACAGTTTAGTCAAACTTATTCACTAAGCCTATCAACATCAATTTAAAAGGACTTGGCCATGCTTAGACTGGATGGATCAAGCCGTTGTTATTGCATGGGGATTTATTTAATTTATTTTATGCCCTCTTTTATTCTTTTCTCATTTTCTTTCTTTTCTTTCTTTTTCAGGATGTAGTAATCTATGCAAATCAAAAACATTGAAGGGAACATAAATACAATCAACAGTTGATCCTATAAATTATAGGGTTATAACAATGGCTCCACCTGGGGATGGTATCGTCCTTGCAAGATGCCATGAATCATGTTTCTTGTTGTCTTGAAAAACTTCCTCTAGAGTTTCTTTTTCCATCTGACTTTCTTTATTCCAGAAAAGTTGATGACATCTTCAGTGTCTTAGGGCCTTCTCTACGGGCTTCAAACATCTGAAAAAAAAACACCTACACCTAAAAGACTTGTAAAAGAAATGATATATACAATGGAATGGAATGATGATCTCTCTACTGAGGTGGCAAGTAATGCTTCAAAATCCTCCATTTATGGGTCCCCCTGGCAGGTCTGATCCGTCACGATTAGCAAGTAGAAAATCATTGTTTCCTCTGAAGGCCTGAATGGTGTAAGGACCCTTCCACAAGCTATCGAACTTTCCATGTTTACCTTTATCTTCATTTTTGGAGTCCCACCTCAAAACTAGATCACCCAATTCAAAGTTATCCTCTTTGGTTCTCTTGTCATAAATCTTTTTAATATTTTACTGGATCACTTGAGTTCTGTTGTAAACTTCTTCTCTGGATTGCATTAGGTGGATCATTTGATTTATTCTTCATTGGACATCGTTTGGTTCTTCTTGTGTTTCCTACAATAATTTCATGACCGAAACTCCTAATGAAAGGGGAAAAACTGCCTGAATGCCATACACCAATTGGTATGGAGACATACCAATCGATCTTTTGGTGCTAATCATGTTAGCCCAAAGCGCGAAAACCAACTTATTATCCCACGATTTCTTGTTTTCCCGCAGTGTCTTTCTGAGGATGTTCACTAGACTTTTGTTAGAAGACTCAACTAGCCCATTTACTTGTGGATAATAAGTCGTCGATTGTCCCAAAGTAATATGATATTGATTACAAAAATCTATGAGCCTTTTGGATCTGAAAGTCATTGCATTATCAGTTATAATTTTTCTGGGGCATCCAAAATGAGACAAAATGTCAGTTTCTAAAAACTTGATGATGACAGAGTCAGTAGCTTGCCTGCATGGTACAACCTTGATCCACTTGGTGAAGTAGTCTGTGGCCGTGACGATCCATTCATGTTGGCCCGAAGAGGGAGGATGTATTTCACCAATGAAGTCTAACCCCCACTGTTGAAAAGGAGATTCAATAGAGATGGGTTTCATTGGGAGTGGAAGAAGCTTCCTTTTCCCTTCAAAAATCTGACACTGGTGGCAAGAAATAACATTCTGGTGAACGTCAACAAATAGAGTAGGCCAGTAAAAGCCAACTCTCTGAATCTTGTTAGTTGTGGTCTTCCAGCTCAGGTGCCCACCATAGTCTCCTGCATGGAAATCTTGAAGAACTTTGTCAGCTTCATCCTTTAACAAGCAATTAAGCAAGATAACACCAGGATGTTTCCAATAGAGATTGCCTTCCATAATACACAATTTCAATCTTTCAATTTAATAAATCTAGCTTTGGTCTTAGTCAAACCTCGAGGAGACTGTAAATTGTGGAGTACGAAAATGAGGTCTGCGTACCAAGGGGAATTTAAGAATTCCTCTTTTATGTTTGGAGTCACCTGCTCTTCTGGTCCGTCAACTACAGCCAAAAAGTTAATATCTAAAGCATGGAAATTAGACTCAGTCGTCAGTTTGGCCATACCCTGTCCTTTGATCAGTTTAGTAGGTTTTATCTCAATGTTGTATTCCAGAATGACTGCAATCCATTTTCCTCTTCTGCCATCCGGATTATCCTGGGTTGGAATATCTTTAACCACTGTGTTTGGGACGTATGCAATTGTGTGAGAATGGAGAATATAGACCCTAAAATCTTTTATAAACTTTACCAGGGTGAAGGCTTGTTTCTCCATAATATTATATTTCAACGCTGTGTCTCTTAAATATTTGCTGAAAAAGGATATAGGTTGCTCGTACCCTTCCCTATTTTTCTGCAACAATACTGCTGCTATAGTGTGCTCAGATGCGAAAGAGAAAAGGAAAACGTTTTTGGTATAGTCTAGGCTAATCAAAACTGGATCTTGGGTGAGAGCATGTTTCACTTGCTCAAATGACTGTTTGGACTTGGCATTCCATTTGAGTTTTGTGTCCTTTTTCAACATATTGGTAATATTTGTGAGAAGCTTGACCAAGTTTGGTATGAATCTTCTAAGGAAATTTATTTTGCCAATGAAAGATTGTAGTTCTTTGATATTCCTAGGGTGTTCCACCTTTTGGATAGCTTCTATCCTGTTGGGATCTATTTTAATTCCTTCTTTTGAGATTATGTGTCCCAACAGTTTACCTTCCTCTAACCCAAAAAGGCTTTTCTTAGGATTTAATGAAATCCCAAATTTCCTTCACTTCTCAAACACATGTCTGAGGTGGAGAAAATGTTTTTCATCGGATTTGGAGTAAACGGTTACATCATCCAGATAAATGACTATAAATTTCCTAGTCTTATCCACTAAGGCAATATCCATTGCTCTTTGGAAAGTAGCTTCAATGTTCATCAGACCGAAAGGCATCTTCACATACATGAAGGTACCCCAGGGTGTGGTAAAAGTTGTCTTCTCTTGATCTTCTGGGTGGACCAGGACTTGGTTGTAACCAGAGAAACTGTCCAGTAAGGAGATCCTACTAGATCCGACCACCCTTTGTAAAATATGGTCCATTTTGGGTAAAGGGTAATTACCTTTGAGGGAGACTTTGTTCAAATTTCTGAAATCTATACAGAGCTTGATCTCACCAGTTTTCTTCCTGGTTGGAACTAGATTAGAAACCCATTTGGAAAACCTCAAGGGGACTATAATCTTGGCATCATACATCTTCTTGATTTCTTTCTCTATCAGGGGAAGCAACTTGGGATTAATTCTCCTAAGTTTCTGTCTAAAAGGTTTATGTTCATCTTTTGTGGGAATCCGGTGTTGTATGATGCTTGTGTCATAGGATTTTAAGTCCTCATAGACCCAGGCGAAAACATCTAGATATTCCTTAAAAAGTTCAATGTATTTGATTTTTTGCTCTGGTGGCAATGATTTAGACAATTTTATCATTTTGGGGTTTTCTTATGTTCCTATGTTACAATCTTCAACCTCTTTACCGCTAGCTTCAATTTTCGTTTTTTTGGCTACATCGTTAAAATCAAACAAGTCTTCCAACGGAACTAAACCTCTAGGTAACACATTATTTTTCAACTGCAGGATATCAGAATCTACATCATTTTCATTGATTTCTTCAACATCTATTGTATTTACACTACCATTCTCAAAAACCGTTTTATTTACAACTTCTTCATCTTGTTCTAAATCTATGTTCGTACATTTGAAATCATTTTTACAGTGCAGGAAATCTTCAATATTATCGTCATTTCCAAATACCTGCTAATATCTAATGTTGTCAGGAATGGTGGGTCTGCACTTCACCTCCACAGTGTACTTGTGAGTGGGACGAAAAGGGATTTTACAGGTAGCTGCTGACGTGGCTAGTCCGTTTGCGAGTATATTTTGTCCTCTAGGCATCACCTGCAAATCAACCTCAGTAAAGCATTGGAGAGCATCCAAAACAATGTTTCTATAGGCTCTAAGTATGGGATGTTTTGTTGCATACTCACATTTGATTTGCTTGATAATTAATTCAGAATCACCCCTTACCATTATCTGCTTAGCACCAACTTTCTTCAATAATTTAAGGCCGAGCATTAAAGCCTTGTACTCAGCTATGTTATTAATACATTGAAAGTTCAGTTTATAGGAATGATTCTTGGAGTACTTTGATCTGTGGTTATGCATCCACACTCTGGCTCCAACTCCTTCTTTACTCACAACACCATCGAAGTCCATGCTACAGAAGTCTTATGGCAGTTCCTCATTTGCTTCAACCATGGGATTTCTTACTTCGACAGTAGCTTTATCATTCTTTGGGTCAGGTGCATCATCTTCCAGTTGTGTGATTTGTTCTTCAAGATCACCATCATGATATAGAATGAAAGAATATAGGTCAGAGTGTGCATAATATAATGGGTAATTGTGTGGATTTTCCTGACTACTGACCATATACTTCATCAGTGTTTCCCTGTAAAGTCTTCTCTGTTGACCGAAAATTGGAATGGTGGCGTAGGACATATCTAGCTGTAGGATTCCTCTCAATTTAGCTCCCCAAGACCTTGATAAAAACATACCATACTTGGGGGGAATGTCTGCTACGACGATGCCCATCACCAAACTTTTTGCCGGGATTTGAGCCAAGGTGATGCATAGATCTTTAATAAGGCCTATACATTTAACTTTGCTAGAGTCGAAAGAATGAAAATATTTGTAGGGTCTGGTGACCTCGAGTCCCAACTTTTCCATCATGGATTTGGGAATTAGGTTGTGAGAGGAAACCGAATCCAGCATAGCGTTGTGTAATATCAGATCGTGGATATTTAGGCCGATGTAAAAAGGATCCACGACGCCATTATCAGTTTGACCATCAACTTCAGGGTCGAACAAGAGCTCAGGTCGATCATCGACAAGGTTTACTATGTCAGAGTGGTGTAAAGATCCAACATCCAAGGATTTGGTACCTATATCAGGTTCGATGCTTAAATCTTTCATCACCAGAGACCTATAAGCATTCTTATTCATCAACTCGGATAAGGGAATAGGAATCTTCAATTTTTCTAGTTCCCCTTCGAGGCTGAAAGGAACGATGGTTTTGTTTAAACTCTGCACTTCTGATTTATCGATAGAAACTCTATGGATAGGTGCACCTATTTGAATGGTTGATTAAACTTCTGTTCGACTTGTTCTCTTAAGGATTTCTAGAGTTTTTTACGCAAGAGATTCAACGTCATTCCGCCCAGGGGTTTTTTTGGGAAGGTTTTCTGAGGTTTTCTTGGTTTCAACAACCTTCTTTGGAAAGTTCTCATTATTATTCTTGCTTCTCAGGTTATCCTGCCTGTGAACCTCCATTATAGTGTTCTCAAAGGCTTGTTGTTCTGTTTTCTCAACTTCCTCATTTGCATCTGTTTGTGACAGGAGAAAATTTTCGTGTTCTTCCTGGGTGAGAAAAATAGATTCATGATCATGATCATGATCACGCATTAGATTTATATGAGTATCATAAAACTCCTCAATTACTTCCTCCCCATCATCAACATAGTTTTCCTCGAGAGGTGGTCTAATCTATTGATCAGGTCCCCGATGTTCCTGTTGATACCTAGGATCTCTTTGTCTAATCTAGGGTGGATTTCTCCTAAAGTTCAGGTTTCTAATTTGAGGGGCAACTTGGTTCTCCCTAGGTGGGTTCCTGTCAGTTATGGTGAGTCTCTCCATTATTTTATCCATAGCTCTGGCTAGAGAATCTAATTTGGCATCAGATGAGGAAGTAGAAGGTTCTTCCTTGATTGTGACCCTCTTTTATGTTCTCTGCCTGGCCCTTCTGGCCAAAATATTTTCTTCTACACTGACGACACTTTTTTGCATATCTTCCAGAGTTGTTGTGTTTCTTTCCGTTAATTGATACATGTCAGCGTCAAAACCATCGGGGAACTTTATTAATGCCAAACCTTGTGGTGGTTTAATTTCAGTCGGGATAGCATTGTATAGATTGTTGAAACGAGTGCAATAATCATGCACTGTCTCTCCTTGGTTCCTTCTGATGTTCTCATACTCCGACAGAATTTGGAGAGGATTTTTCTTTACCTCCCACCGGTCTAGGAAAGTTCGATGGAAAATAGTGATGTCAGTAATGGTGGCAGCGCGTAAAGTTTTGAACCACTTTTTCACATCTCCAATTAGGCTTTGTGCGAATAATCTCATCTTCACATCAGCTTCATCTACTTCTTGCAGGTCAAAGTAATCGTTCATTTTGTCAACATGTTGCGCATTCAAGGGGCCGTACTATCGAACTGTGGAAGTCTAGTTTGATAATATTGGGGCATGTCATGTAAAGGAGAAACCAATACCAACGAAGCATATCTTGCCACCATGATTGGTGGAGGAGGTTGAACAACAACCTGTGTGACAGAAGAGGAAATGCCCGAAGATATAGAGGACGAAGGGCTTAGAGGAATGGAGTGACCTGGTGTACTTTTAGAAGAAACTGCAGCGATGGTTAAAACATGAAGTTCTATGGACTGCTGAAGATGGAGTTTGTCTAAATCCTGACCAATATTTGCGACTAGGTCTTCAAGTTTATCAGTCTTGGAGGGAAAACGTTGCTCAACTTCAGCTCTAGGAGAAAGTATCTCAGGGGTCCTAGGCTGAAAAACGGTTTGGTCCAAGAATGTTTCACTGACAAAACTGTCAGATTTTGTCTTGAAAAGACTTGTTCGAAAGGGTATCTCAGACTCAAGGTTTGGAAGAAAAACTAACTTTTCTGGAATGGAAAAAGACCTCGGAAGTGGGTTGTTACTCCTCGAAACTTCTGCAGTGCTTTTCTTCCTGAGTAGTCTTTCGGGATTATCTATTACTTTGGCAGGTTTTGGGTCAGGATGAGATCTGGTAGAAATTCTTTTGGGAGCCAGAACTGTTGATTTTATTCTACCTTTGGATATTTTGGTTGTTTATGCACAAACTTTAACAACCTCTAAAGATTATTTCTAGGTAAAGAATAAGGTTTGATTTTTTTTTTCCAGAAATAATGTCGTCTTTGTTCTAGGGGAAAGAAAACAAGGGGTGGAAAGTTTGTTTTAGTTCTCCCCAGTATGGTCGCCATTTATGTTATCACTTTGTAAATTCCCAGAGGTTGTTATGAGGTAAGAAGAAACTTATCAGAGGTAACCTTAACCAACCGCTTCGAAATTGGAAGCTATCCCTACCAGTTTCAGAGAGGGATCTCTCTGTGAGTTCTAGATTTGTTTGAGTGTTCAAATATTTTAGGCTAATTAGAAAGAATATAACAAGGTTGTTTGTATTGTTTTTGAATGAAATGGCTGAATATCAATTATGCTTCCATTGGGCTATGGGGTCTGTGTTTAAAAAATAGAAGTTAAAGACAACTTTACAAGATTTGTTTCATAGGGCGAGATAGTGCTAATGCTACATTCTTTAGAAATAAAAATGGTGTATTGCTAAAAAGATGAGATATCAGTTAAAAAAAAAAAGAATTTAAGAATTTATTTTTTATAACATCAGAGGAAAAACATTTAAATATGTAAAAGATTAAGAACAGAGTACACAATGGTAAATTCTGCAACTTTAACTTCTTTTAAAGATTAGATTTTAGAAAGACAATATGATAACTGAGAAACAAAAAACTTGTACGTATACAAAGGGAACTTCACCAATAATGGACACGCAGGAATCCTGTGAAACTTCTCTTTGTATTACTGGAATAACTTCTTGATAAAAATTACAACAACTAGAGCTTGCTTGGGCGTAAAGATCAACAACCCTTCCTACTTCTAAGTGAGAAATATTTATAATAAAAGTTACAACGACCCTGTCATTAATGATCAGGACATGAAAGAGTCTGAGTCTAACTAACTAATATAACAAGATACAGAAATGTAGTAACCGATGATGATGTGTTGAATTTCTCATGTTAATTTCAGGGAAGACCGTTGTTGATTCATTCAGATGACTTCAAGTGTGCTAGACACTGAGCTGGACGCTGAGATGGATGTTTCTCTACCTTTACTCAATCAAATCACACAACTCATCCCATCTCTGTGTGCTTGGGATGGAAATCTTCAATAACCGGCGATAAACTTCGTCCATCTCGGTGTATTTAGCAAAAGTTGTCTTGATGATGAAGACATACTTGATCTCGTGCTGAATGCTGAGGTCATGCTGCAGAGTCTCCAAGAATGCTTTGCTCGTGATGTTGCCTTGTATCCCTGAAAACTTGGAACTGTCTTTGGCCACGGTGGCGATCCTTTTCTTGTAATCAGACAGAGTCATTAGTTTATCATTTAGGACACGAAGATCAGGAAGACCCTTTTTTTGTAAGGCTTCAATCTTGCTAAAAAATATTTGAACTCCAATGTCCATGTTCTGAGCCTTTTCCTCCAACTGTAACATCAATCCCCTTTTAGTCAATACTCTTTTTACCTCGAGGATAGTCTATATTCTGTCTTCGACTTTCAATTCTTCCATCTCTTCTTTGGTTTTCGAGTTCAGAAACTTGATGATCTCGTTGGTCGCTGAGGGCATCTCACCCAGCTCTTTTATTATCCTATCAATGGCTTGCATACTCTTTAACACCAAATCATGTTGCTCGAACATGATTTGCACCATGGGCTAAATTTCATTTATGGATTTTGCAATATCTATCCATATGTTTTCCTTAGCGTTTGCTAATGTCTTGCCCGCCACTGTTTGTTTTTGAAGCTGTTGTATTTCCTGCTTAAGATTCTCTGTTGCTTGTCTCTCAACATTATATCTTGTTTGGAAAGAGGATTTGAGTTCCTGGAGATTTTCAACCTCCCTTTTCAACCTATTAATCTCTGTCTCTTGCAAATTGATTTCCTCCATGGACTTTGCTAGCTCCATAGTTTTTTCCAGTGTTGTCAATGGGGCTTCTGATGGAATTTATGCTGTAGTGGTTGTTGGAACTATTGTTGTACTTACTTCTGCAATGGGAACCGCACTCAATGGAATGACTTCCATTGGTGTCATTTGTTCCTTTTATTTCAATAATTTTTCCAACTCTATCTCCATTTCTCTAAGCTGTGCGTTCTACTGCATGATAAGCTTCAACAATTCTTCTTTCTAGTTTTCGGCTTCAACTACCTCTTTAGCTTGTGAATCCTTTACTGGTGGCAATTTCAATTGTTTTCTCAAAGATGCAATGTCTGCATTATTTTTCTTCAACATTTCCTCTGCTACTTTAACATTCGAGGGGTCATATCCAATCTTGAGGACCAACTCCTCTAAAGATTTTATTCTATTATCCTTTGCAAAAGAGGATATATTTTCCAACTTCAATTGGGTCTGGACATTGCTTAAAGATACCTGTAACTTAGTTGTGGTAGAGGAAGAATGTGCTAATGTGGAGAAGACCATTTCTCCAGTCTGTCTTTGCAAATCCATTTGGTCAGCTGGATGGACCTGTTTAGTGTCAAAAACAATAGTTGACCTCTTGTAGTCAGTGATCTCTTTGGGGTGAGGCACCTGTGCTTGCAGGAATTCCAGATGAATTCTTCCTTTCTCTGTATCAAAGGATAACAATAGTCTATGTTGTGTTGTAGAGGTTTTCTTCCAGAACTGGGAGTAGGTGCTATTAGTCAACATCTAGTTCTTCTTTTTAATCATATCATATTTCTCAAAGATGCTTGCAGGTGCATATCCTTGTGGAGTTTGGGTGGTCACAACTATTTATGTCTGCTTCTTCGAAGAATAAGTTGACACCACCTGATGTCTTCTCTCAATCATTGTGGTAGAGTAGGGCTCTTCCTCACCAGACATGTGAGTAGCATGAGTGGTTTTGGGTTTCTTGCTGTATACCTGGAATTCTTCTGCTGACACCTCAGTGATTGAAGGTGAATCATCCTTTCTTGGCCTTTTTTCCTTGGGTATCTGAGGAGTAGAATTCGGTGAGATAGATACTGAAAGAGATTCTTGTGGCTCTATATCTACCAAGGTATTTACTTCCCATTCTGTCTGGTTCAGATATTTTTCGATTTCTGGCTTGAGGGTGTGGGCATAGGGTGAACTTTTGTTCTTGGACCTCATCTCTGCAATGATCCCACTGGGGTCATATCTCCACATAAAACTAGTGTTGAATTTCATCTCGTTCAATAATTTGTCCGCCTCTTCCCCAACATCTCGACTGTTGTAGATAAATGGGCCTATTTGTCCTTTGATCCTCATCTGTTGTTTTTTCTTCAGAGACACAAAATGGATGTCATCTAAGTTTATCATATGATGACTATATTCCAGTGTGAATATTCAAACAGACACATACTTAGGCAACTTGTATGGAGCTAGTTCGCACCCATACACTCTGATTTCTGTGTGATTCTAGTATATAAACCAATCTCCAGTCTTTGCCAGATCTGAAAGGTGCAGAACTCTTTGAATTTATTCCTTTATTCTTGGCTCAGGTCTTCCACTAAGCATGCCCACAACTGGATGATAAAACAATTCAATGAATTGTTTAAAAGTGAACTCAGTGGAGTTTCTCCTGAGCAACGACGTCCATAATGTGACTGCTTGAGGTTTTCCTTCCTTGTCCATCTTCTGCATTGAGAAAGAAAACCTATCTGCCTGAAAAAAGATGAACATGTAAGACGGGATGGATGAGTACTGGAACATGCCCTCTATGGAGAATTGTGAAAACTGATCGTGAATGTTCTCCACTAGGAAAGTGTTGTAGTTGAACTGAGTGGTGGATTTTTCCTTGGTAGAGAAAATGGACAGAAAACCCAATATAGGCTCATCCACCCATGCATCTGAAAAATAACCAAGCGGACAATAGAGTGATGAAATAACTTGGTTTCCCTTTTCTGAGAACATGGAGGAAGGATAGGGGGGATTTGATTTGGGGAACTGAGCATCCTGTGGGAAGAAAAATTCAAATATCTGGGCTCTTTGAGGAAAAGATAATTTCTGGTATAACTCTGTTATGATTTTGAGATTGAAAGGGGAGGCAGATTCATTTCTGGGTATCTGCATCATCTGATCAATGACCTCTAGCGTGATGAAGAACAAAGTTTCTCCTGATGACGAGACTATGGCTCTCTTGTCAGGAAGGTAATGAGCCTGGCATTTAAGGAAAAATTTAGGGAAATAATGGACCTGGGGGAAAATATATAAAGGAAGATTGGACTCCCAAAGCCTGATTTCGTAGCTCTGATCTAAGAAAGTGTCATTGAGCCATGACTGCAAATCCGCGAAATCAAATTCGCACCTTGTGTCTGATATCATATGATCTTTCTCATCCAATGGGATCTTGTTGAGGTCGACAGGAGGTGGGAGGAAAGGATTTTCCCCGGCTTTTGATTTCTTGGATTTTGGTGCCATTATTGTGAAGAGTACTTGCAATTTCAGACAAAATGTTAGTGGGAATGGTTGTGGCTGGCTGAGGCATTATAGAGGCAAAGGAAAACGAATATCTTGATACACAGGGAATGCGAATGGAATGGGAAATGACTGAAACAGGGTTGAATTTGAGTGGATGGTTATCTGTTTGGGTGAACAAGGATAGATTAGATGGACAACGGGTATGTGGCCAGTCATAAATGGCCAACGGGTCGTTTAGAGCATGAGAGTGTAGGATGAAGGATGTCTGAAGTGCACCTTTGGTCGACGTGTGCACTGGTGATTGGAAGGTGAATGGGAAAGATATGACCTGTAATGGTTAGATGGATGGGACAAGCTGACGGGGTCGTGACGTGGAACTTGCAGAGGGTGGAGGTGAATTGTAACACTGATAGGCGGTAGATGTTTGGAGAGGGGGAGTTTGGACGCAATGAGGTGACACTGCATTGCGATGGGGCCCGCCTGGATTTGTTTCATTCCAGATCC
>ML784229.1:178702-231708 GCA_009831015.1 Picea engelmannii | reverse complement strand
CCACCATTAAAGGTCAAACAATCGGGGGGTCCGAAATCTTTTCAGAGCCGTAGATCTGGGCGCTGACTGCTCAGTCGTAGATCTAGGCCCAATCTTTAATTTTCCAGGGCATGATTCAATATATGGCATGAGACTTATGATTAATGACTTTTTATGGGTTTTGCGCACTGCTTCTTCTAGTCTTTATCACCATGGGGTTAGAAAAACACTTCATCACCCAAAATCTTGCACTTTTCATCAATCATCATACATATTTAATTAAAAGAAGTTGTTTAACCTATGTACTAACCTTCATCATTTGCACCTTTAGCCCAGATTAGACTGCTGGACTAAGAAAATACTCTACCTAGGGGCTATTTGACCAAGATTAGGCTGTTTGGTCAAATTTATTCACTAACTAACCTATCATCTTGACTAAGATTAGATAGTTTAGTCAAACTTATTCACTAAGCCTATCAACATCAATTTAAAAGGACTTGGCCATGCTTAGACTGTATGGATCAAGCCATTGTTATTGCATGGGGCTTTATTTAATTTATTTTATGCCCTCTTTTATTCTTTTCTCATTTTCTTTCTTTTTCTTTCTTTTTCAAGATGTAGTAATCTCTGCAAGTCAAAAACACTGAAGGGAATAGAAATACAATCAACAGTTGATCCTATAAATTATAAGGTTATAATAGGTGCAACAAAAATATATTCAAATTATGTTAGTAAAGAGACTGAATCTGAAGGAAGAGCGTGATAGGGGCTATTTCGTTTAAGAGGGCACACCAGACATAGGACAATGGATTTGTTGAGACTAATTTGATGAACAACAAGTTAGTTGGAATGTGAGGTAGGGAATTTCAGAGAAAATGAGGCGAGGACAAAGGTATGTCCATATTTCTTAATACGATACTAATGATTTTGAGCATGGTATACAACATGACAAAGTTCCTGATACGGAATACCTAGAAGACATCTACACAATCCAAAGGAGACACATCACAAAGAACACATTCACAGAAAGAGCATATGGCCAATGTAATGGAACAAAATTGGGTCACCATCACACATGTACCATCCTTCTGAACCCAACCCAACTGGTAGGGTGTCGTATGAGGGGAAGTAGGAAGCACCAATCCTTGCACCAAATCTCGAGCAAATCATTTTCTACACTTGGGAGAGGTAGGAGAGACATGAAAAGAAGGATATGATGAAGGACCAACTTTGGATAAATGAGATTTAAGGCGAGGAGCGAGCTTCCATTCCACAACCAAGGCCTGAATAAAGGCCTTATCTAAGGAAGAGCTTTCAAATAAACCAGCGTATATGTGTAACAATAATGAAAGACCATAATTAAATGTAATAATGAGTACCTCTTCTGGATCTTGAATTTTAAGATGGATGTGGAGCTTAGTAAACACATCAATGTATATTTGGAATGACTGGCTCGAGAGTTAGAGGAGTTGCAACCAGCGAACTAAGAGAGTCTAACGGTACCTTGGGGGATATAAATGATTCTATAGCACTTGACAAAAGGCATTCGAAGAACCAATAGGTGGATATATGGTTGCAGGCTATCTCCCAAGCCCACCACTAGAGTAGAGGTATTTGTTTGGGTGTCCCACCAAGCTTGATCAAACCATTACAATTGTAAACTAGAAATATGTAGCTTGTCTTCTTCTGTCATTCCTGGGCAGGTCTTGAAATAAGTGGATAGATTACATAACCATGAATCAATAGCCTCACCATTCATATGCCCTGAAAACTTAGGCTATTGGAAATGAGTATCCAACTGTAGAAGCACTAGGGATCTCTACTGAAGCCGCATGAGTTCATTTAGAGCAAGAGATAGGTATTGAATGGGAGAAAATTTCCCAGATGTAGAATCCTTAGGGAAGGGGTCTCTACCAAGAGGAATTGTCTTCATATAGTGAAGAAACTAAGAACTAATAATGGAGAGTGCATTGAAAATGGAAGAACAAGGGTGCTAGAGCCAAAGAGGGGGGTGGGGGACCCTAAAGCACATTGTCTAGAGAAAACCCTAGTGCACTATCCTATGGATTTAGATCTAGATCTAGATTGGGAGCTAGATTTGAATGGGAAAACATTGGATCCAAACTTGAAACACACCATATGGAACCCAAAAGGGAAGGTACAACCTAGCCACACACACATTGATAAGGCACACTAAAAGAGAGGATAGGGTGTGGAAAACCCTAGTGCATCCTGGAATGAATTGGAGAAGAAGGGGGGTGGAATATCCCCACAACTAAAGTATTAAGTAGTGTATGGAAAGAGAAAACCTAGCACACTTCATTGGAAGATATGGAGGGAGAGTTGAGCCCCGAGCACACCTCTGAAGCTGTAAATCACCACAAAGGATTAGGAGGTTTTGGTCTGGAGAAAACCCTAACACATTGCCTGAGATATGGAGGGAAGATTCACCCCTAGTGCACGTCTGGATTTGAATACTAGGTGAGTACATACACTAACAACCCATAAAAAAAAATTCTCCATATGAAACTCACCGGACTAGAAGCATCTTAGATCGAAGCTTTGATACCATTTGATCTACAATAGAAATACTCACAAAATTAACTAGAACATGAATACTAGCACCAAAACTGAGATCAAAATGATTATCACTTTATTTAGAGTAGGAGGCATTCTTATATAGATGCATGTTATTACATGATGGATTGAATAGGTCAAGCTACAACTAGCTTCTAATAACTAGTTATCTATATATGATAAAATACTTTCTTGAGACTTATTCCCAATTGTTCTTCTCTTCCAATAAGTTGAGAGATTGTTCCTTCCAAGAATCCAACTGGTTGAGGGAATGCACCTTCCTTGGGATTCACATGGATGTCTGTTGGGTTGCCCAAAATAGGAAAAAGTTGTTTGTAGGAGAAGCTATGGGATATACCAAGGAAAAAAGGAGAATCATTAGAGAAAAAAGTGCAGGAAAACCCTCTCCATGCAACAACAAGTGGAGCCCTAATCACGATTGGATGCGGTCAAGCTAAGCCACCACCTTTCAACCATCCTCTAAGACTATTGGTAGACTTAGATCTGTGCTCAGTAATCACTAGATGCAAATAATTGTGGTGTGGGATCATGAAACCATGTGACCATGTCACCCTATTCATTTTGTTTCCAACCTTGATCTCTACCCATGACTCATATGAGTTGTGTTGGCAGTGTTAATTGTGTTGATCATAATATTTGTTGGTAAATAGTGCTAGACTACTATATGTTGTTTTGATTTAATGAATTATATACATTCGATATGTTATATATTTATTTATTAGATATGTTATGTTATACATATGATTGATATGTTTTCTATGTGTGTGTGTGTGTGTGTGTGTATGTACATTATCAATAACATTAGAAAACATATTATATATTATTGCTACATTTGATAAACTTGAGTAAACTAGACCTTGAAAACAAAATAATTTGTTTTCATCTCATAGAGTTGTATTGTTTTTTAATTTTTATTTCACAATTCATGCATGCTAAATAGTAAAGGTAGTTAAATAATTCTTGATGGATCATTATAAATGGCCTATGGGAATTACACCAATTGCTAGTAATGAGAATGGAAAATTAAGACATAAACATGCTTACAAGAGAGTGTATCTACTGATTTTTTCATTAGGAACAAAATGGGAAAATCATTATCTTACGCAAATGTGAATTTGTAATAAGTTTCATTTTTGTTGTCGCAGTTGTATATGCAATTTCTTTTCACAATTTCATTATGTAGGTGTAATGCAATTAGGTTTTGACTCGTGGATGAACTTTATATTTAGAATTAGAGATTGGTTGAGTTTGACTATAACATATCATAAGGAGTAATTATTTTCGATTGAAAAGGATTAGAATGGAAGTTCTTAACAAATCATGCATAGAGATAATTAAAAAGGTCTTTGGTTGTGTGTAGATTGTTTGGAATAATTTGATTTAGTAGACCACCATGATGTTTAAATTGAATTTGTGTAATGGTGATACTACCACACCACACTTTTTGAAAAGGCACACATGTGTGCAATAGGGACTCATCTGTGATAATATTTATTTTGGAATATCCCTCATTGACCTTTAATGACCTTAGTATTAGACATTAGTGTTGAAATCCTTTTACTCTAGCACCTAGGTATCTTGTTATCTAGTTATTTCCTTACTACAAATCATATTGGCAGCTCACAAAACTAAAATACATTGTTGGAATAATCAACTCAAATAAATATAGCATAAGAAATAATGGAAACCAAATTATGCACACATAAACACCAATATTTTTGGGTAGATATCCTTGGAAAATACCCGTAGGGAAAAATAGTATTGAGATGATTTTATTATGATAAAATCGGCTCCTATAATAGGGATAATGGCCCACTAAGAGAAATACAACTGCAAACAAGCCTGGAAAATTTTGATTTGTTGTACAACCCAGGTTCGGCACACTTTTCGAGGTGTATGCACCTTTCCTTAAGAAAACCCACATATACACACTTGTCTCCATTGATTCACACATACATGACCTCAAGGACTGTACATAAAACTCCATATGGATTGACCCTTTCCTGTGGCTTTTCTCTGCTGAAACCTACTTACGACTACCTTTGTTCTCTCTTCTCCTTAACTTGATCTATAGATGGAATTCCTTCTCCACATATCCAAGATATCCTTGAATCACAATCCTTTTTGATCCAATCCTCTTGAGAAAAAGTCCTTCTTTGCTCTCTCAAGTGTAAGCAAAAGTCCTTGTTTTCTTATACACCCTCAAATGACTCCACACTAGAAAAACTCCTTCTTTTCTATCTCTGTGTGAAAGTGTCTTCTCCTTCACCCTAGCCTTGATTTATAATCTTGAGTTATGACCTAAGCCTAATATCCAAAGTAATTGACAGTTGAGATTACTTCTCACCTCACTTGAGATCAATGACTAAAATTAAATGCTAACTTTTATCATTTCCTTAAATAACTCAATTAATTAATAAAATCACTTTACTTTAATAGTTCCTTTAATTAAAGTTAACTCTCAAGGTAGAAGGCTTTAGATGATTTCCGCATGTCTAGACACTTAGAAATGTTTAAAAATACTTGTCTGATGCTAAAAACATCAACATTCCCTCTTAGCGAGGAAGGTATTTCTTGAAGAGCCACCTAGAACTAGTTCTCCCTTCAACCTTAGGACAATGTTGCACCCATCATCCTGCACATTTTCATCCCTCCAATCGTCTTGGTCAACTACTCCTTGAATACTAGAAGTCACAGAATCAATGATGCTACATATCAATTCCATGAAGTTTGGAAACTTTGTCGAAGGTTTTCTCTCCCTCAATGTGCTCCTAGAAGCCTCTGGCTGATGAGCATCCATCAATATCATCTCATACCAACTTGGTATCCTGATAGAGTAGGAAGGGCATAATTCCCTCTTCCCATCTGAAGGTTGACTCCCCACACTGGAAGTCTATGAACTTTGCTCATCCTTTAGTTGCTCACCCTTCGAATCCTCCTACTCCTCGTTCTTTGTCACTGACATTGACCCATGATCCAATATCCCCTTGGATCCTCTTACAATATTTCCCTGCAACCTATATAACTTTCCCTCTCTAAAAAAAATGATCACTGCTGTGTCAGGGCTAGCTCACTCTTAACATATGAGTGCTTTCCCTCTCTAAAAAGTTACGACAATTTTTCTTTTGTCCTCTAAGACTAAAATTGAGAGCAAGTTCTTCTTCAATTCTGGTACGTAAATCACATCTTGGGTCTCTAACGAACCTCCTGAATCAATCTGGAATGTAACTATTTTCTCTCCCTTCATTGCATACTTGACATCATCACCAAGATCCACATGAACATCTGAGTCCTCTGTCAGATTGTTGAATAACTCCCATGATTTTAGCTCTTATAAAATATGGTCTCTCGTCCTGGGATAATGGCCCACCCGAGGAATAATACAATGCAAAAAATATTATAGCCTATCACACCTCAAGATCAGTCCTCCAATTTTTTGGCTGCTATCTCCCTTGCTGCCCCTTTGCTGCTTTCCTTGGAACCTACCCTTGCACACATGGATAAAGTTCCTTCTTCACCCAATCAATGAGATCTCCTATATCACTCTATGTGCATATTTGTTTTCCACTAAGAAACAACCAACTCTTGCAACTAAGCACATATGTTGCTTTTGTACGACCTTGTACCTCCAACATGCACAAGTTGTACGCACCTGTTCCTTCTGCATTCTATGTATGTACGCACCCTGGGCTATTGAAACTCATCTATGTGTTGGGTATGTGTTATATTCTTCACATGACTAGTTATAGTGTCTGCTACAGTGCACCGGGCGCAGTTTGAGGGAAACGCCCCCGAGAAATTGTTTTTGCCTCGAGAAATGTCACATTTTTTCCTTGTTTTTCGTGTCGCCTCGATTTTTGTGTCCATTGTTGGGTGCTTTTTCGGCACATGGTTTTTGCTGTTGGTTTTCTATTTTTAGTTAAGGAATTAGGGTTCTTGACTAATCTAGGTCATTGGGTTAGGGTTTTGGATGCCACTAGATCCTATATATATATTTTATTGTAAACAATGTATCACTATGAATGAATATAGAATATGTTGGTTTTCTTGGTTTGGGTTTCCAAGGGAAAAATGTCTATGTAAGGTGTGTATTTACCATTGTATCATTTCTGTTCTTTTATTGAAAATTTGCTTGTAGTAAAATGTTGTACAAGGTTAAAATCTACATTTAGTATCATAGATTTGTTGGCTTCAAGGGGATGTCTTTGTGGTCAAGGGTTTGGCTCAGGACTGTTATAAGACTTGTTATAGTGGGAGATATGCGGTATTGATTCTTCAGGTGAAGAGAAATGGCGAGCAATTTGAAAATGGAGATCGAGAAGTTTAATGGGAATTTTTTTGACCTATGGAAGCTCAAGATAGAAGATCTATTGGTGGACAAATATTAGTGGATCATGGTGGATACATGTATTGCACCTACAAGAAATTCAGTAGATGACTGGAAAAAGTTGGATCGGAAGGCAAAGAGCACAATTCAATTGTCTCTCAAATTCAGTATTACTGAATGTGTTAGAGGAAGCTACAACCAATGATTTATGGGATAATTTGGGGAATTTCTATCAGTCTAAGTCCCTAGTAAATAAACTATTCCTTAGAAAGAAGTTGTATAACTAGAGGATGAGAGATGGATACTTGGTAGTAGATCATTTGAACGCCTTCAATACTGTGGTAAGTCAGTTAGTATCTGTTGAGATTAAAATTTCAGATGAATATAAGTGTATCAGTTTGTTGTTCTCTTTACTAGACTCGTGTGATAGTCTGGCTATGGCCATAGGTAGTAATACAACTTCTTTGAAGTTTGATGAAGTGGTCTCATCCTTGTTGTCGGAGGAGATGAGATGGAAGAACATGGAAGGACAGAGCACACATGCATTATTTGCAAGAGGATGCTCCCAGGAAAGAAATAGATCTAAGTCCTCAAGTGGGATATCTAAGTCTAAGGGTAGATCTAAATCTTCTGGAAAGTTTGTAAAGGTATGTTGGAGATGTGAAAAAAAAGGGTACTACAAGAAGCAATGTAGATCCAAAGTTGAGAAAAAGAAGGGATCTGAAGAATCTCCTTCTACAAAATAAAATACCTCCAAGGAAGAAGGAGGGGATGCGTACTTGGCTTCTTCAAGAACACATGCATATCCTAAGGCATGGTTGGTTGACTCAAGTGCATCCTTTCACATGACTCCCCATAGGGAGTGGTTCTATGAATATGAAAGGTATGATGGAGGTAATGTTTTCCTAGGTGATGACTCGACAACCAAAATCATAGGTTGAGCAAAAGTTAAGTTGAGGCTCATAGATGGAAGGATTAGAACACTACTTGGTTTTCTTCACATCCCAGAATTGGCCAGAAATTTGATTTCTGTAAGAAAAATGGACGATGAAAGTGTAAAAAAAATATTTGAAAAGGAAAAATGCAAGATGGTTCAAGGAGCAATGGTGTTGTTGAAGGGAGTTCAGTTTGGAACTCTGTATAAGATGCAAGGAAGCACTATTAATTATGGGTGTGATATTTCCATTGTTCTTGATATTGGAATTGAAGAAGACATAACTCCTACAGTCTTTGGAGAAAAGGTTATGATGTGGCATCAAAGACTAGGGAATATCAGAGAGAAGGGTCTTTGACTACTACATGATAAAGGTATGGTTGAAGGTATGTCTAACTGCTCTCCAGATTTTGATTTTTGTGAACATTGTGTATATGGGAAGCATAATCGGGTAAGATTCCCCTCTGGTGCAACGGGGGAAAAATGAATTTTACATCTAGTTCACAGTGATGTGTTTGGACCTATGTCGGTTCCATCATTGGGAAAATCTATGTACTATGTCTCATTTATAGATGAATTCTCAAGGAATACTTGGATATATTTCCTTAGGAATAAATTTGAATTCTTTGACAGGTTTAAAGAGTTTAAGCACAACTAATGGCGAAGATTTATGTGATATTGGATTTGAAGAATTCTGTAAGAAGTGCAGTATAGAAAGGAAGAAGACTACTCCATATACACCTCAACAGAATGGAGTTGCATAAAGGATGAACAAGATGCCGATGGAAAAATTAAGGTGCATGCTCAGTGGTGCCAGGTTAGGGAAAGAATTTTGGGCAGAGTAAATGGGTATTGCATGTTACCTGGTCAACATATCACTCTCATCAACGTTAGATGAAAAGACTCCACAAGAGGTATGGAATGGTAATAAACCTTCTCTCATGCATCTCAAGGTATTTGGATGTGAGGCCTATGTTTATGTTCCAAACGAAAACATGAGTAAGCTAGATAAGAAGGTTGAAAAGTGTATCTTTATTGGGTATAAATATGGTCTCAAAGGTTAGAAGCTTTGGAACCCAAAAACTAAGAAAGTTGTGTATAGCTGAGATGTGGTATTTAGATAAATGAAGGATGTTGTTAAACATGAAGTCCTACCAAGTAAGGAAGAACTAGAGAAAATAGAGTTTGATTGAAAGGATGATGAATTAGAATCTACAAAAGAACATGAATCTATAGAAGAAGATCCTCATACTCCAATATTGAGGAGATCGGTTCAAGAAAGAAGGCTACTGGAAAGGTATACTCTATCCGATTTCCGTTCAAATTTTTCTTTGTCTATTAGTGATGATGATCCTAGAACTGTTAGAGAGGCAGTGGATTCAGAATATGGAAAGCTCTGGAAAAAGGCCATGGATGAAGAAATGGAAGCCTTGGATAAGAATGAGGCTTTGGATCTAGTGGAGATGTCGAATGGAAGAAATCCCAATGGAAGCAAATAGGTATTTAAAAAGAAGTTGAATGCAGAAGGCAAAGTGGAGAAATACAAATCTCGGTTAGTAGAAAAGGGTTATTCCGAGGTTGAGTGAATTGATTTTGGTGAGATTTTTTCTCCTATTGCCAAGTTAACTTGTATAAGATTTTTATTATCTGTTGCTACTTCATTTGATTTTGAAGTAGAACAGATGGATGTGAAGAACACATTCCTACATGGGTGTTGGGTATGTGTTATATTATTTTCATGTGTGTGTGTGGGTGCTTTAGATTCGACAACTGTGTTTGACGATCCCAACTTCCTTCGATCTTTGTGTCGTGTGTGTCAAGTGCTTTCCTGGGGGGGGGTCCTGGGGGGGCTAGGAATCCCCCCCTCGATTACGCATAGAGTTTAGGGCAGTGCCTCGAATTTTGTTTTTGGGCGTTTTTTTCTATTTTAGTGGATTTTGCTATTTTTAGCAGTTTTCTAAATTAATCCAGGATTAAGGGATTAGGGTTTTGGTAGCTACGGAATACCGAAAATATTGTAGATATTGTATTGTGAATGGTTAAATTATTACTACAACGAGTTGAAAGGTGCGACACCAAGGAAGGATGGTTTTCTCCTGGTTAAGGGCTTCCAGCGTAAATCTCTGTGTATGAGCCATTGATTATTTTTTTATTTTCTTAAGAATATGTATACATTGCTTTACTTCACAGTTTTAAAACTTAAATGAGGTATCATATCCATTTTTGTCTTTAGGGGGATTCCTTTGTTGCGAAGGGTTTGGATCGGTCTTGATAGATTAAGTTTATCTTGGGTATGTGATAAACCTGGGTTCAATGGGAGATTTTGCGGTGGTGATTTGAGTGTAGAAAGAGGAATGGTGAGATCTTCTAGAATCAATATTGAGAAGTTCAACGGTAAAAAAATTGAGCTATGGAATCTCAATATCGAGGACCTTCTTGTAGACAAATAACAATGGATCGTTGTGGATCCTAGTACATAGCCTACTGATATGTAGTCTACTGGAACACAGTCTACTGGTACACAATCTTCTGGTACACAAACTACTAGTACACAACCTACTGGTATGTCGAAGGAATATTGGGAGAAGTTGGATAGAAGAGAAAGGAGTACTATTCTACTATGCCTGACAGATTCAGTGTTTTTGAATGTCTCGAGAGAATCTACAACCAAGGAACTATGGGATAAGTTAGGGAATTTGTATCAATCAAAGTCCCTGGTAAACAAGTTGTTTCTTCGAAAGAAGTTGTATCATCTTAGGATGGAAGATGGAGATTCTGTGAGAAAACATCTAAATGCCTTCAATACTCTGGTAAGTCAACTTGTCTATGTTAATCTTACGATTGTAGAAGAAGATAAGTGTATTACTTTATTATGTTCTTTGCTAGACTCTTGGGATAATTTGGTTGTAGCAATTGGCAGTACCACTCAATCTACATTGAAGTATGATGATGTAGTTGCATCCTTTTTATCTGAAGAGATGAGGCGAAAAAACATGGAAGGTCAGAGAACATATGATTTATTTGTAAGAGGTCGTACCCAAGACAGGAGTCCTGGTAAGTCTTCAGGGGGGAGATCTAAATCTAAAGGTATATCTAAGTGTCTAGAAAATCTTTGAGGAAATGTTGTAAGTGTGGTAAAGCAGGGCATTATAAGAAAGGTTGCAAGTCTAAGAAGGTTGATAAACCAAAGGGATCTAATAATGCCTCTTCCACATAGGTGAAAACCTCCACTGAAGAAGGAGGCGATGTTTACCTGACATCTACAGGTACATATGCAGACCGTGGTGTATGGTTTATTGACTCAGGTGCATCATATCATATGACTCGTCATAGGGAGTGGTTCTGTGAATATGAAAAATACGATGGTGGTGATGTATTCCTAAAAGATAAATTGACAACCAAAATCATGGGATGTGGAAGGGTTACGTTGTTGCTAAAATATGGAAGGATTAGAATTCTCTCTGAGGTTATGCACATTCCAAAACTAGCCAGGATCCTAATATATGTAAGCAAGTTGGATGATGCAGGTGTGGATACTGTACTGGGAAATGGAACTTGTATGATGGTACGAGGAACAATGGTGTTTATAAGGGGAGTTCGGTGTGGAACTCTGCACAAGTGGTTGGGAAGCACTTATACTAATGCGTGTAACAATTCTGTTGTCCTTAAGAAGAGAAATAAAGAAGACAAGACCAATACTGTCTCTGGAAAGAATACCATGTTGTGGCATCAAAGATTGGGGCATATTGGAGAAAAGGGCCTTCAAACATTGCAGGGTAAGGGTATGGTTGAATGTATGTCTAATTCCACTCTGGATTTTGATCTCTGTGAACATTGCATATATGGTAAACAAAATCGAGTAATATGTCCATCTGGTGCTACAAGAGAAAAGGGGATATTAGAGTTGATACTGATCCAGGTGGATATCGATGGCCACCCACCTTTTCCAGCTGGCTCAAAACAACTTTCTGGCAATTTTGGTAATTTACTATTTTTAGCATTTTTTCGGGTCCTGAACTTCCGGAGCCATTTTGAGGCCCTAAACGACGTTTTTTTTGGTATCTTGCGGTCGAAAAATTTCATCATGAAATTTTCATTAACAGTTGTAGTCCTTGGAAAGATCTACCCAAGGACTACAACTATTGAAAAAAAATTCATAATAAAAATTTTCGACGCAAGATACCCAAAAAAACGTTGTTTAGGGCCTCAAAACAGCTCCGAAAGTTTAGGACCCGAAAAACTGCTAAAAATAGTAAATTACCAAAATTGCCAGAAAGTTGTTTTGAGCCAGCTGGAAAAGGTGGGTGGCCACCGATATCCACCTGGATCAATTAAAATGGGGCTCAGAAGGCCTTTTTACAATAAACAGGAGTGTCAAAAACCCTAGACATCCAAAAACCTAACCCTAGGAGATGAAGCGCCAAAAGTCATGTGGGCCCCGTTTGGGTATGTCAGTACATCAACTTCCCGGGATCATAACTTTTGCATACGATCTTCGTTTTAGGCGTACGATAGACCATTGGAAAGATCTATCTGAGGACTACAACTGTTGATGAAAATTTCATGATGAAATTTTTTGATTGCAAGATACCCAAAAAAACATCATTTGGGGCCTCAAAACGGCTCTAGAAGTTCAGGACCTGAAAAACTGCTAAAAATAGCAAATTAACAAAATTACCAGAAAGTTGTTTTGAGCCAGCTGGAAAAGGTGGGTGGCCAACGATATCCACCTGGATCAGATACACAATGATTTGTTTGGACATGTGCATGTTTGATCACTATGTAAATATGTGTATTATGTTTCATTCATAGATGATTTCTCAAGGAACACATGGATTTATTTTCTTAGAAAGAAATCTGAGGTATTTGATAAATTTAAAGAGTTTAAGGCTCCAGTAGAAAATAAAACAGAGAATAAAATAAAGGTATTGAGGACATATAATAGTGGAGAATTTTGCGTAAATGAATTTGAACAATTCTATAAGAAGTGTGGTATAGCAAGGAAGAAGACTATTCCATACACACCTCAACAGAATGGAGTTGAAAAAAGGATGAACATGACACTGATGGAAAAATAAAGGAGCATGCTTAGTGGTGTTGAGTTAGGACAAGAATTTTGGGCAGAGGTAGTGGGTACAACATGTTACCTGGTCGTCAATTGATCACCCTCATCAGTACTGGATGATAAAAATCCACATGAGGTATGGACTGGTAAGAAACCCTCTCTTGAACATCTTAGAGTGTTTGGTTGTGATGCTTATCTACTATTTTCAAGTTAACTTCTATTAGATTTATTTTATCTATTGTTGTTGCTTTTGATCTTGAAGTGGAACAAATGTATGTGAAAACACCATTCCTACAGGGGGATCTGGAAGAAGAAATATTCATGAAGCAGCCAAAAGGATTTGTAGTGAAGGGAAAGAAAGAGCTGGTTTGTAAGCTAAAAAAGTCACTATATGGTCTGAAGCAATCACCTAGGATGTGGTACCAAAAGTTTGACACATACATCCTTGAATTGGGATTTGTGAGAAGCAGGGTTGATCATTGTGTATATTCCAAGCATGTTGGTAATCACTTCATTTATGTAGTATTATATGTTGATGACATGTTGCTGGTAGAAATAACATGGGTGTTTTCAAGGAGGTGAAATCACAACTATCCTCGAAATTTGACATTAAGGATCTTGGTGTTGCTAACTTCATTCTAGGAATGGAGATTAAAAGAGATCATGCAAAAAGGAAACTCTGGTTGAATCAAATAAAATATTTTGAGACAATACTGCAGAGGTTTAATATGCATGGATGCAAACCGATCAAGGTTCCTATTCATATAGGTGTAAATTTATCTGCAGATCAGTGTCCCAAGACACATGAAGAAGAATAGACATGTCCCATGTTCCGTATGCCAGTGCAACTGAAAATTTGATGTATGCAATGGTCTGTACTAGACCGGACATTGCACATGCAGTGGGAGTTTTGAGCAGGTATATGTAAAAACTAGAGAAGGAGCATTGGACAATAGTAAAGAGGGTCTTCAGGTATTTTCATGGCACTACCAGTTATGCATTGTGCTACCAAGGAAAACCGAGATTGGGCAAAGTGTGGGACATACATGGGTTTTTTGATGGAGACTGGGATGGAGATCTAGATCACAGAAGATATACAAGTGGGTATGTGTTTAAACTATTTGGAGGA
Organism: Picea engelmannii; assembly: GCA_009831015.1. Lineage (NCBI taxonomy): Eukaryota > Viridiplantae > Streptophyta > Pinopsida > Pinales > Pinaceae > Picea > Picea engelmannii. The sequence continues at coordinate 217,676 of ML784229.1, read as the reverse complement.
TAAATTAGTTGGATGAGAAAAATACAGGTTGTATTGGCACTCTCAACTACATAAGCTAAATACATGGAAACCACTCATGCAAGCAAGGAAACAATATGGATACGAAGATTGTGTTCAGGTATTGGGTTGGTAAAACAAGCATCGAGATTAGATTGTGACAGTTAGAGTGAAATCTTCCCGGAAAAGAACCCTGCTTATCATTTGAAGACAAAGCATATTGATGTTCAGTATCACTTTGTGAGAGACATGGTTGAAGAAAAGAAGGTATTGCTGGAAACAGTTGACACTTTGAAGAATGTTGTAGATTCATTGACAACGTATGTGAGTACAAAGAAGTTCTCCTGGTGTAGAGTAACAATGAGCATTGATGCCCTGGATTGTTGACTATGTAATGATGTGAACCCATGTATGAAAAGAAAACAACAAGTGGGAGAATGCTGGGTATGTGTTATATTCTTTGCATGTGTGTGTGTGGGAGCGTCAGATTCACTTTTCTAAATTAATCCCGGATTAAGGGATTAGGGTTTTGGTAGCTATAAAATATCTAAAACAATGTATATATTGTATTGTGAATGTTGAAATTAATACAATGAAGAGTTGAAAGGTGTGGCACTAAGGAAGGTTGGTTTTCTCCTGATTAAGGGTTTCCATTGTAAATCTTTGTGTACTGTGTGTATGAGCCATTGATTACTTTATGTTTACCTTAAGAATCTGTATGCATTGCTTTACTTCACAGGTTTAAAACTTACAATGGGGATATGGAAGAAGAAATATATATGAAGCAACTAGAAGGATTTGTCATGACGGGAGAGAAGGAGCTAGTATGTAAGCTAAAAAAGTCCCTGTATGCTTAAAAACAATCGCCAAGGATGTGGTATCAAAAATTTGATACTTATATGCTGGGACATGGCTTCAAAAGAAACAAAGAGGATCATTGTGTGTATTTTAAATTAATTGGTGATCATTTGATTTATTTGGTCTTGTATGTGGATGACATGATTCTGATAGGAAACAACAAGGAGATTATCCAGGATGTGAAAAGTTAGTTGTCCTCTAAATTTGACATGAAGGATCTCGGTGCTTCAAATTTCATTGTGGGCATGGAAATTAAAAGAGATCGGAAAAAGAGGAAACTCTGGTTAAATCAGAGAAAATATGTCGAGACAATATTGCAGAGGTTTAATATGCAGGCATGTAAACTGATCAAGGTCCCTATTCCTGTTTGTGTAAAGTTATCTATGGATCAGTGTCCCAAGACACAAGAAGAGGAGGAGGACATGTCTCATGATCCATATGTGAGTGCAGTTGGCAGTTTGATGTATGCAATGGTCTATACTATACCGAACATTGCACATGTAGTGGGAGTTTTGAGTAGGTATATGTCAAAATCAGGGAATGAGCATTAGACGATAGTAGAAAGGGTTTTCAGGTATTTGCATGGCACTGCTAGCTATGGATTGTGCTACCAAGGAAAAACAATATTGGATAGAGTGTTGGAAATAATTGACTTTGTGGATGCAGACTAGGATGGAGATCTGGATCGTAGGATATCTACAAGCATGTATGTGTTTAACCTGTTTGGAGGAGAAATCAGTTGGATGAGAAAAAGACAGGATGTAGTGGCACTTTCAACTACAAAATTTGAATACATGGAAACCACTCATGCAAGTAGGGAAGCAATATGGTTACAAAGATTGTGTTCAGGTATTGGGTTGGTACAACAAGATGTAATGATAGATTGTGACAATTAGAGTGCAATTTTTTTGGCGAAGAACCCAACTTATCATTCAAAGACAAATCGTATTGATATTCAATATTACTTTGTGAGAGAGATGGTTTTAAGAAAATAAAGTGTTTTTGAAGAAGGTGGACACTTTGAATAATGTTGCAAATTCATTAACAAAATCTGTGAGCACTAAGAAGTTCTCTTGGTGTAGAGGATGCATGGGCATTGTTGCCTTGGATTGTTGACTATGTAACCCTGTAACCCCCTGTATGCAAATAAAACAACAAGTGGGAGAATGTTGGATATGTGTTATATTCTTCACACAACTCGACATAGTGTTTTTTACGTTGCGGCAAGCGCACAGGGGGGTTTTGGGGAAGTGCCCCAAATTTTTTTTTCCTTGAGAAACGTGTCACATTTTTCTCTCGTTTTTTGTGTTGCCTCGATTTCCATGTCCATTGTTGGGTGGTTTTTTGGCACATGGTTTTTTTCGATGGTTTTCTATTTTCGGTTAAGGAATTAGGGTTATTGACTAATCCAGATCATTGGGTTAGGGTTTTGGATGTCGTTGGCTCCTATATGTATATTGTATTGTAAACAATGTATCACTATGAGTGAATATATAATATGCTTGTTTTCCCGGTTTGGGTTTCTAGGGGAAAAATCTCAGTGTAATGTGTGCATTTACCATTGCATCTTTTCTGTTCTTTTATTGAAAATTTGTTTGTAGTAAAATATTGTACAAGGTTAAAATCTACACTATGTACACACATGTTCCTTCTACAACTCACGTATGTATGCACCATGGGCTACTGAAACCCACATATGTGTGTGACCTTCCTTACTAGAAACCATGTATGTATGAGCATGTTGCTACAACAACCTGCATATAGCTCCAAAAATTTGCTCCAATCTGTTGGGCCTTCCTGCTGCTGCTTTATTGCCTAGATCTGTCCTTGCTCTAGATTTGTTTGCTGCTCTAATTCTCCTTTGGAATTGTTATAGAAAAAGTTGTTGGTTGGGAAAATACCGACCCAACCATGGAACAAGTGCTACAACTTGGGAATCCTACACCCAATTTCACCTCGATGTAGGTCCCACACTTCAAGGGTGACTAGGTCACTCTAGGGAGGCGATCCTGGTGACCCTAGGGAGATTGCGATGGAAATGGAGGGAATTGGAAATGAATTCCCTATAGGTCAAGTCTAAATGGAATGAAGGGTAAGTATATATTCCTTGTAAGTCAAGTAATGGCTGCCCCACAAGTATGGTTCTCTTTCGGATGATTGTACCTTCACAAGACACAAGAAAACACACTTTGAAACAATATATGTTAGTTGGATCAACAAGTTAATATTTTTGTCCCTAATTTTCAAAAATATATGAAAGAATATATAATCAATAAAAATATACTATAATATTCTCAATAAATGCTAAAGATCAAGTAGAAAGTGCAAGAGAAAGACTAGAAATTGACTAGCTAAACTCAAGATGAAAAAACCAATACTCTTAGCATAAATGAAAAGGCTGTTGTAAACAATTGTCTACAACAAATTATATCAGCCTTATGGATGTAAAATTAAATGTATTACAGAAATAAAATCATCCACTGGAATCCCCTCAAACGTTTCCAAAAAGTGGGCAAGGACAAGGAGAGTAAATGTGCAAATTTTGAGCAAAAACCGATGGTTGATAAGAGAGTTATTAAAGCAAGTTTGTTAGGGTTTTTGCAGCCCTAATGGTTGAAGATGAAATTTTTTAACATAAGAAATAAGTATCCCTTATATGATTATTCCCTAGTGGCTATGAGGTGTCCAAGGCACAAGAAAACAATCCACTTTGCAAGAAGTAAAAATGACAGAAATTCACATTTCCCAATGCAATATTTTATTTCTCCAATGCAACAAATTAATGACTAGTGTCTTTACTATTAGGTTAATGAAGTCACAAGGAGTTTATAGAATCTACCTCCTTGTGGGTGTAAGCCATTTTACTCCCCAAGGAAAGTTTCTCTAAGCTAGGGTTTAAGCTAAGTGGGTGTATGCCCTTATACTTCTCTTAGCAAACTATTAATCAATGAGATGAAGCAATAAAATGGTGAAGAATATGGTGGGGGTGTATTAAATTATAATTCCCACCTAAATTACAGCATAAACAATATTTGACTTGAATAAAGTGATAGCAAGAGAGTAAAAACCATACCAAGATCAAGAGAGATGCTAAGGCAATCCACCACAAGAGCTAGAAAATAACCTTCCAAGGCTAGCACATCACTTTTTCCATTAACCATTCACAACCATAGCCATAAACAAGTGCACAAGAGATAAAATAACTAAGGAGGCCGAAAATTTCAGACCAAAACATCTCACAAGAGGAGAGTTATGATTTAAAATGAGATCTTATTATCTCTATTTATACAAAAATTAGCTAACATAGCTTGTCCACAAATTAAGGAGTAAAACAAAATATTAGGGGTCAAAAAACCTAATTTTTCTCCCTTAACAAAATAATATTAAACAATTCACTTAAAATTTAATCTTTTGCACAAATTAAACCCTAATTTAGGAGTACGTGACCTCTTTAGGGGAACATTTTGACATTAGGAGCAAGTCATTGGTGTAGGACGAGGGTGTTTAGGGTTCCCAAAGCCACATGTCATGTATCCACATAACTTCCTTCATGGTCAAAGCCCATTTCTCCTCACAAATTCCAAGTTCTAATGCATCAACCACACTGCCAAACCCTAACCCCCCTATGTGACGTCATACCTCAAGAAGAGACATTTTGCCTCTCCTAAGAAAAATATTTGGCATGTGGGGGCTAGGTTATGTTGTCCAGGTCATCTTTAAGGCCTTCCAAGTTTGATCTCACTCATCTGGCATGTGGTCCCTTGGAATCCAACCTATGGGCTTGTAGCCCCATGGAGGCCCAAGCTAGGCTTATTCTCCCAAAACTATCCACCAGCTAGGTCCTGCAAAGAAAAATGAACACGCCCTCCAAGGATCTCAAGTCATAACAGCATGATAAGTTAATCCAATCAATAAATAATCCATCTAAGTATGTGCATAAAAGATTACTATATCAAACAATTAACAACTCAAAGACACTATGTGACTTGTCAAGCTTAAGTATGGGAGGGTTGACAAGGTGTCCTATTGGGTAGATCTTTCCCTAGGTCAAGGAGAGATTCCAAGAGGTCCCTCTCTAATCCATGTAAAGTGTATGAGGTGGATGGGGTCAAGACTCAATGGGAATAGGGTTCATGACATACTTGGGGTCATAGTGTCTCGTTTATGGGTGCATTTATAGAGGGTGTGTAGTACCTTCGTCTACAATGCACTTTTTCCAAGCCCATCATTTTCCTTTTATATTTATTTCTTTATATTTTATTTCATAATACCATAAGGAGATATTGAAGGTCACTGCCCTGGCGTGGCCACTAGGTGGTGGCAATGTCACCCACAAATACCTAATGTAAATGAGAAGGTTGGCTCATGATGAGACAACCTTTCTCTCAACCATGGAACTAAGAGTCACTGCTCTGGTTTGGTGACCATATGATGACAATGTCATACCAATATATATCATTGGACCTGATAGGTCAACTCATGATGAGACCTCCTATCCTTTAATCTATCTTTCAAGCATTTCTTTATTATATTGTGGGTCCCCTTTTATTCAAAGATAATTGTTTCATTGCTTTCTTGGCTGATCCATGGGTGAAGAATCTGGAAGGTTTATATAATGCTTTTATCCTTTACCGAACACCAACCCTTCTGGGCCTTTAGCCCCTTCTTCCAATAGAATGAGGGACAACCCCATCTTGGGTCAATACACCTTAAAATCCCAAGAGATAAGGAAATGGAAGGGAATAATGATGGAACATGGTCATTATGTTTGGGAACAATATAATGGATCATTAAGGGATTTCCCAGTAGAAAATCCATTCCCAAAGAAGACCAGTTACTAGGGCACAATGCCAACCACCAAGTTGAAGCATGGAAAAAGGCATAATGCCCAAGCACATATCATGAAATATAGAGAAATCTAAGATACAACATAATCAAATGGCTTAGGTATTGAAATGATGCTCACCATAATATTGACTTGTACCTCATGGAGAAAGGCCCACTACTTTCTAGAAACCAACTGGTGTGGTGGATTCCATCTGTAAACCTATGACCATATGTGGTGGTAGTGGGTTTTCCATCTGTGCAAAGGGTACTGCTAGTCATGTAGTCTATCGACACTCCATATCTGCAACTTGAGGGCCTCGAGACATCATCTCCTTAGTTATCCACAAAATGGGGATAAAAGGACTGATCGTATCTCTAGGTGAAATTCCTTCTTCAACCTTCGTAAGATCCTCTCCGAGAATAAATACTTATTTTCTCTCTCTATGAGTCATTGAATCCAATAAATATGTTATCCCTTTAGTTTATCTCTTGATGAAGTTCCTTCTTCACCCTTGCTGAGATCCTCTTGAGTCAAAGTCTTTCATGGCTCAAGCACTCAATGCATTTTAGTACTGAAACTGCCTCTGTACAACCTGTACAATCATGTATGTGCTTGTTCCTACTAAAGCCAGTGTATGTATGCGAATTTCCTTACTGGAACCCATGTATGTACATGACTGTTACCACTACAACCCGCATACAACTTTGTACTCTTGTAAAATCAAGTTTTACCTCTGTACGATTGTTTCCCAGAAATTCGTCCTTCAATTTCTGCCCGCTAGTTTATAGATATGCTAAGATATCTTGCAGATATGATAGATCGACTGCAAAATATAGTGGATCTATGGTTGTTCCTTCGAACACCCACCACAAAACTCCTGATCTAATAAATCTGCTACTGTAACCCTAAATATGAACTAGATATATCTCCCGGTCACTCAGATATAATATATTTTCCATTGTGCAACCTAAGATTGGCTCCCTCTCAAAGCATGCGCTTTGATACCATGTTGAAATCCTTTTACTCGAACACCTGGGTATCTTGTTATCTAGTGATTTCCTTATTGAAAATCAAATCAGCAACTCAGTAAACAAAAATATCCTGCTAGAATATTCAACTCAAATAAATATAGCACCTCTTACCTTTGGATTTCCCGATCTGCGAAACTACGAAACAAAGTCTTTGACATGCTTTGATCTTTCACCACGTGTCCTCTTTGATAATGGATGGACCACCTGTGTTCAGGATTTTGTAAACCCGCTTCTCCTTGCACTTTAAAGAACGTGCAGGTCCCCCTGGATCCAACGATGGTCGGATCCCGCGATCGGATCTAACGCTTGAGATATGTTCTCCCTCTGCATGCTCCTCCTCCTGAGCTTATCCTTGCTGGGTGTTCTTGCCATCAATGACAAGCACATCATTGTTGTTCTTGTAAACATGCCAACAATCTCCCCCTTTGACATTGATGACAACCTTGAATGGCTGCACTATTCTTCTTAGACCTCGATCTCCAACCTTAGCATCTAGTCATGATGTTCTTCTCCCCCTTTGACATCAATGTCAAATAAATACATGATCCCCCTGAGCTATTGCAGTAACTTTCCGGAGGTATCAGATATTCAAACAACAGAAACTCCCCCTAACAGGATGGACTCTCTTAGATGTGAGACGAGATGACACCTAACTTCTGACAGAGATATTCAAATGGTGTCTTGGCTAGGGGTTTAGTAAAGAACCTGAACAATTTGATTGGTGACATGCTCTCTCAGAAAATGGTATTTTATGGGAATATGCTTGGTCTTGGAGTGGAATACAAGATTCTTTGACACACTTATGGAACTAGTGTTATCACAATGAATTGGGATCGGTGTAGTATATTTTACCTCCAATTCTGCAAGTGTCTGAATCATCCATAATACCTGATTCCAACAAGTAGCAACAGCAATGTATTCTGCCTCTGTAGTTGATAAAGAAGTGGAACCTTTCTTTTTACTCAACCATGCTACTAGAGAATCTCCTAAGTAGAGCGCACCTCCACTCATGTTTTTCCTTTCATCCATGCAGTTAGCCAAATAAGCATCTTAGTAGACTGATAATTGAAAATTATGATTCTTAGGATACCATAGACCATAGTTCATTGTTTCTTTCAAATATCTAAATATTCTTTTGACATATAGCAAATGACTCTATTTAGGTGCAGACTGATACCTTCCCACCATTCCAACAACATGCATTATGTCTGGACGAGATGATGTGATGTATAATAGGCTGCCTATCATTGATCTATATGAACTTTGATCAACATCAGGTGAGTCATCATCCTTGCTTAATTTGCATCCAGTAACCATAGGTGTGCCCATAGGTTTATAATCTTCCATTTGAAACCCTTTCAACATTTCTCTTAGATATTTTTCTTGAGAAAGAAACATACCTTGAAACCTCTGAGTAATTTGCAGACCAAGAAAAAATGACAATTCCCCTATCATAGACATTTCAAACTTAGACTCCATGGAAAAATAAAACCATCGAACCAATGAATCATTATGATAGCCGAAGATGATGTCATCTACATAGACCAACACGATGAGCAAATCATTACCCTCTGTTTTGATATATAGATTGTTGTCATCTGTTCCTCTCTTGAACCCTTTGTCTTGGAGATACGCATCCAGTCTATGATACTAGGCACAAGGGGCTTGTTTCAACCCATATAAAGCTTTCTTCAACTTGCATACAAAGTCAGAGTTATCTGACAGTTCAAAACCCTCTGGTTGTTCCATATAGACTTCTTCTTTTAATCTCCATTTAGAAAATCCGACTTGACATCCATTTGATAGACTTTAAACCTTTTATGACAAGCATAGGCAATAAATATTTTGATAGCTTCTAATCTTGATATGGGTGCATATGTTTCATCAAAATCCAGTCCTTCTATTTGAACATAGCCCTTACAGACCAATATTGCTTTGTTCCTGAAAACTTGTCCCAGCTCATTCAATTTATTCTTAAAGATCCATTTGGAGCCTATGACATTTTTATGGTCAGGTCTAGGAACCATCTCCCAAGTATTGCTTTTCTCAATCTGGTCAATTTCATCATTCATGGCTTTAACCCAATGGTCATTTTTACTGGCTTCATTAAAGTTCTTGGGTTCCATCATTGACATGAAGGCTATATGGGATTGCTCAATGTTTTTTATTATCCTTCTCCTGGTTTGTACACCTTTGTCTTTTTCACCAATTATCTAACTTGTAGGATGATTCTTTTGAGTGATTTTGGAGGAGGAATTTGATGTTGTCTACTGATTTGAGTCTGTATGAATATTTTCATATTCATCTAGCTCAGAGTCTTCTTGTTTTGATTCTTGGACCTGTTCATCTTCAACTTCATCTATATCCTTTGTTGTTGATTCAGTATTGTTTACCTCTTTTACTGGGATTCCTTCATCAACTTTTATGTCAATACATTTAACCAATCTATGCAGCCTCTTATTATAACATATGTATCCTTTACTGTTTGTAGCATACCCTAAGAAGATGCCTTCATCAACCTTGTCATCATACTTGCCAAGGTTCTCATCATTATTCTTTATGTAACACTTACTTCCAAAGACTTTGAAGTGTTTGATTGAAGTAGGTCTCCCATACCACAGTTCATAGGGTGTCTTGTCGGTGTGTGGTTTGAGGTGGGCTTTGTTAAGAACATGGAATGTTGTGTGTATTTCTTCTACCCAGTAGGTTTGACCAATGTTCTTCTCATTCATCATTGACCTGGCCATTTGTTGCATTGTTCTATATTACCTCTCAACTACTCCATTTTGTTGTGGAGTTCTTGGGATTGTGTATTCTCTCTTGATCCCATGTTTATCATAGAATTCCTTGAACTCACTTGACATAAATTAGCCTCCTCTGTCTACTATTACTTCCTTTAACCTCTTGCCTGTTTGATTCTCAGTTAAAGCCTTAAATATTTTAAATTTCTCAAATGCTTCATATTTTTCCTTGAGAAAGGCAACCGAAGTAAGTCTGGAGCAATCATCAATGATCAACATGAAGTAGTTTTCTTTCGCCGTGCCTTCCTGTCTTGATGGTCCACATAAATCCATATGGATTAGTTGGAGTGGTTTCTCTGTTGAAGTAGAACTCTTGGATTTAAACTTTGTCCTGGTTAGCTTTCCTACTTGGTAGGGTTTACACACAAATTCTTGTGGCTTTGATATTCTTGGAAGATCTTTTACTGCCTCAAGATTTTTGAGACTGATTAAGTGATCAAAGTTTATATGTCCAAGTCTCCTATGCCATAACCATCTCTCATCATGTTTTCTTAGATGACACTCTTCTCTATCTTTTTTCAGCACATATACATTATTTTCTGTCCTTATGCCTTTAGCCACCACTTGTCCTGAGTTTACAGACTTTATCTTGCAGTCCTTGGAAGTGAACACCAATTCACATCCTTTGTCACACATTTGACTTACACTAAGGAGATTATGTTTCAGCCCATCTACAAGAAGAACATCTTGATCTTTTCCTTTTCCATTACTTAAACTCACCATCCCTTTACCCTTGATTTTACCTAGAACATCATTTCCAAAGGTTACGTTTCCTGATTTACTTTCACTTAGAGATAAAAACTTACCTTTGTCTCCTGTCATATGTTTGGAGCATCCACTTTCTATGTACCAAGGGTTCTTCTGTCTTCGAGCTGACAACACTAATCCACACTTGTCACTTTCTCTCTTCTTCCAAACCTTGAAATTTTTAGTAGAGGGATTCAAATCTGGTTCATAGTTCTTTAAGTGACAGTCAATAGATTTATGTCCAAAATTATGACATATGTGACATTCTGATTTGTTGAATAAGGGATCATAACAATTGGTGTGCTTAACCTGTGTCATTTTCCCAACCATCAAGTGATTTGCAGTCTGTGATGGTTTTTTACTTGGTTGTCTCATTCTTTGTTGTGGCAGATACCTATACCTTGAATGTCTTGATTGCTCATATCTAACTTTTAAAGAAAAGTTTACATCTTTATGACCAAAATTAGAACAAAAAAAACAATATCCATAGAAAAAACCTTGGTACCTGGAAAATGGTTGTCTTCTTTGAGAAGGTTAATTTCTTCCATGCTGATGATTTCTTTGAGTAGAGAGTGTATTATTTCTCTGATCTACAATTTCGATTCTGGTACCTTTTTCTTTACTCCTCCTGGGTAGCCGATTATCTTCTTTTGTTTCTGCAGGTTTGTTGTTGTCATATGTTGTAGATTTGACAAACTTGATGGGTTCATTGTTACTTGGCTGACCACTGCTTGATCCCTCTTCATAACCCAGACCTGTTTTCAGCTCTGGGTTCCTTTGCTGATTCAGAATGGTGGCCAATCCTTCTGAGGCTTTGATACTAGACAGATTCTGATGATACAAGGATTGAAACTTCTCTAGCTCTTTCCTAGTTTTCACTACTTCTTCCTCCAAAGCTTCACATCTTGCCTTCTTTTCTGATAACTGTTGTTTCATAATGTATTCGATTTTCTTTGCCACTTCTAATTCCACTTTTAGTAGGGCAAAGTCTTCATCAGGTTCTTTACTTCCTTTCTTGAATTGTATCAACAATTGTTTTTGTTTTCTCGTCTTAATTCTGAGTCTGTCAAGCTCTTCTAGTGCACTGATCAGTTCTTCTTCTAGGTCAACCACAACTTCTTCTTCATTAGCATCACTTCTTGTGCTTTTATTATCATAATCCTCTTTGGCCATAAGCATGAAGTCATTTAGTTTATCTTCAATAGAAGAGTCACTGTCTTCATTATCTGAAGGATCATTATCAATGTTTACACAAAGACTTTTCTTCTTAAAATTATTCTCTTTAAAGAAATTTTTGTGTTTGTGCTTCACCTCATCATCATATGTCTGATCCTTTCTTTCGTGAGGAAATTTATTTGAAAAATGACCTATCTTACCACAGTTGAAACATTTGAAAGGCAGTTTACCTTTGTATTTTCTTGATCCCTTCTTCAGTCTTCTCACAAATTTTGATTCAATTTCATCAGGCTTAGAATCCTCATTCTTGTCTGCTTTAAATGATGCTTCTCTGGAGGTGGGTTTATCTTTAACTATTTTCATTTCATATGCAGTCAATGTTCCTAGAAGTTGATCAAATGCCAAGTCTTTTAGATCATTAATTTATTCTATAGTAGAGACCTTCAGGTTGAACCTATCTGGTAGAGATCTCAAAATTTTCTGAACTAAGGAGGGTTCCTCATTTTTTTCACCAAGTGCTTTCATTGCATTTACCATTTCTTCAACTCTTAGAAAGTACTTTCCAATAGTTTCATCCTCTTTCATATTCAGTTGTTCAAACTGTACTCTGTATGTTTGAAGCTTAGCGTCCTTTACCTTCTCATTTCCTTCATAACTGCTAATGAGTTTGTCCCACATTTCTTTGGCAGTTTCTAAGTGCATAACTTTTACAAATTCTGCGTTTGCAAGCCCACTCAGGATAGCATTCATAGCCTTACCGTTGAAGCGGAATTCTATCTTGTCATCCTTATTAGCTAGTACAACTGGATTTACATAACCAGTCTCTACCACATCCCAAACATCTATACCTAAATCCATTATGTAGGTTCTCATTCTAACTTTCCATAAGGCAAAGTTTGTTCCATTGAACAGAGGGGCCTTATTGGTTGAAGTTCCTTCATAGCTTGACATGTTTAAGCTCTAGGATCTACCCTTAGATAAAAGGGGCCAACTCTGATACCAAATTCCAATTGTTGGACAACTGAGGGGGGGGGGGTGAATCAGTTGTTATTGTGCTTAAACAATTATATCCATTTTTAAACTCATTACAGAACACTCAATGATGATCACAATAAATAAGAAATAGAGTATTCAACATCAATCAGACACATGTATAATGCAGAGACAAGTATTCCTAAGGAAACCCATAAAGGGCGAAAACCTCTTTTTCTTTATATGATAATTATTTTCTGTACATTATCATTCTTATGAGCACCGACTCATAATGAGGCTACCATCTTTGTTTTGCAAGTTGCTACTTGCTGAGATCACCAACTCTCTGGTTTCTCTAGCACCCACTAGAAGGAAGCACCAACTCCTTGGTTTCTCTAGCATCCATTATAAGGAAGCAACAACTCCCTATGTGTTCCAGCACCAACTGGATGGAAGCACTAACTTCCAGTCACACAAGCACCAACCTATATAATAGAGAACAACAGTTCTCCCTTGCACCACCCTGGTTTCTCTGGCTGCAACCAGATGAAAGATACAACTCCCTGTGTTCAAGCACTGACTTGAAACTCAAAGGAAAAAAGTCCTCCATAGCACCTCCCTACCATCCTGAGATATAAAGTTTTCTATTAGTAAATTTATCACAGTGATACAATATTTATCAATGGCTTACCGGTCTCATCACTGTTTTGCTACACTGCTTTGCTCTACCTGCAGTAGTGTCTTCCTGCACACATTCCTTGTGCTTTCCATTCTTCTTCCTTTTATGCTCTGTGTGCCATGTCCCTTCTATGTACCATTCCTCTTCTGTGCATTTCAGCTGCTACACCCTGCCTCCTTCTACACCCATGAATGACTCTAAACAACCCAAATCATCTCTTCTTTGTTTTGCATTTTTATAGTCTCTGTGCACCTTGTGCATGCTGCATGTGCTATCTTTTCACAGATCCACTGAGCTTCAATTCAGGATGTACATGTCAATCTCACACTTATTCCTCTGCCAGTTTATCCTCGCAAGGCTTCATTCTCTTTCACAGTTCCTCCATGTTTGTTCTGCATGTATGGCCATTTATTCTGGGCTTCTTTTCTTTTCCTGGAAGTAACAGTCTTCGACCCATTTCCATCTGTCATTCGACTCTATGATGAGTCTACACTCTACTGGTAGTTTCCTCGAGACTCTTTGCCTTCTTTGGCGATCACCCTTAAGTCTCTTCGAGTCCTCTGGCAGAAACCATCAGTGATTTCTAGCAGTTACACTACGAACCTCTCCAATCTTACGCCTTTGGCACCTTTCACCTTTCCTTTCACATGTGGCCTCAGGTGGTGACCAAACGCCTATTTATAAGGTGCTTTCGCGACTTAGATTTTGGGGATTTGAGGATGAGGCATCTCGACTGTCCAAGTCATGATATTCGAACTGGAGCTTAGCTGCATGCTAGATCCTCCATTAAACCTTCGACAATGTGACCTTGGTTGTGACCATAGGCCTAATCAAAAAGGCATTTCGCGATTTTTCATTTCAGGTTTTCTCTCGCGAGTCTCCTTGACTCCTCATATTGCGAACCATGAAATGGAGCCTAGCTATGCTAGATCTTTCCTTCATGTGCCCACGACGATGACCAAGCGCTTATCCATAAAGGGCTTTCACAATTCACAATTTAGGATTTTTTCCACGAGTCTCCTTGACTCCTCCACTTCTGGTACCCGAAATGGAGCCTAGCTATGCTAGTTCCTTCCCCTCACATAACCATCGGCGGTGACCACAACCTATGCCAAAAAGGTGTTTCACAATTCTTCATTCCTGTGATGAAGGGTCTCGACACTCCAAGTTGCGATCACCGAAACTCCGAAAATGGAGCCAGATCAATAGTTCACGCTTTCTCTTGATCAACGACTCAGATTGAATCATTGTTTCATGTTTCACGATTCGGGCAATATTGTGGTGAGACTTCATGACTCTCCATATCACAATATCTGAAATGGAGCTTAGTTGTTAGCGCCTTCCTCCAACTCTCGACGATGTGACCACAACCTATGACAACTCGCTAATCATTTCAGTGCTTCACTCTTCAGATCAACGGTCCACATTCCGTGGTGATCTGATGGCTATCCACCGCCCCAGAACTTCATCTTTCAGGACTTTGGGGGAGTGATGATACTAAAACTCCCGAAACTAAACTCCCGGAGTGACGTCATTCTTGCATCACTCAATGATGTGTCACAAGCCTATTATCTTCCACGTGTCATTCATATTCATGATTTTCACGTTCTTGAAATGCCGAATCAACTTGACACTTGTCATTGCTTGATCGTGCCATGTGTCATTGTTGACGTAGGTTGCCACCTGTCCTTGCTGACGTGGTCTGTCATGATCTACCTCCTACATATAGTGGCCCAGATTCATCCTTGATCCAATGACTAAGATTGTTTCGCGATTTCGCATATCGCGAGTTAGAGAGGTTAGGAGCCTCCTTCCTTTGACCTTTCAGTCATCGAAAAAACTATCGCTTTCCACGTGTCCCTCTTGGATCAACGGTCAAGATTTTAGCACGATTTCACAACTTCATGATCCTTCGTCGTGCCTAATCAACGGTCCAGATCAATCCTCAATCCAATAGCCCAGATAATTTCGAGATATCGCATATCGCGAGTTCAAGAGGTTAGAGAACCTCCTACCTTTGGATTTCCTGATCTGCGAAACTTCAAAATGGAGTCTTTGACGTGATCTGATCTTTCACCACATGTCCTCTTTGATAATGGATGGACCACCTGCGTTTGGGATTTTGTAAGCCCGCTTCTCCTTGCACTTTAAAGAATGTGCATGTTCTCCTGGATCTAATGACGGTCGGACCCCACGCTCAGATCTAACGCTCGAGATCTGTTCTCCCTCTGCGTGCTCCTCCTCCTGAGATTATCCTTCCTAGGTGTTCTTGCCATCAATGACAAGCGCATCATTGTTGTTCCTGTAAACATGCCAACAATATTTTGTGGTGCAATTTGAATGACTGAAAGATGACCTTTATATTGTTTTACAATTGACACTTGTTTTTGGATGTTAAATTTCCTTGTGTTTGAGAATATGGTGGTTGATTGCATTTCTCTTTGATTAGTGCTTGTTTGTGGATGCTAAATTTCCTTGTGTTTTAGAATATGATGGTTGATTGTATTGCTCTTTGATTAACACTTGTTTGTGGATGATAAAATCCTCGTGTTCCAGAATATGGAGGTTGATTGTGTTACTATTTGATTGTTACTTATATGTGGATGCTCAAATATTTGTGCTAAAAAATACTTCATCTATTTATGTTACTTGTTTGTGGATTCTCAATTCTTTGTGTTGGAGAATACTATGACTATTTTTTGTTACTTGTCTCTGGATGTTCACAAGATTGACTATGATTGCTTGTGTTATTACTTGATCAACACTATTGATGATTAAATCCTTGTGCTTTGATGATATGATTGGAGAAATAATGTGACATTGAGTTGATGAAGAAATTGATTAATCAATGCTATATTATTCTTGATATGATAGATGTTTGATATGTAATGCTTATGGAATTCACCTAGTAGTTTTGATTGCATCCTTCAAGAAGTGCACTTGTTTTTTATGAGATGCGTGGATTTTCAATGTATAGTTTATATGGCGATATTTGGAAATGAATGGATTACATTAAATGATAAGTTTTCTATGATGATTGATTATACTACATAATAAGAGCATACATTCAATGGTAACATTATTCGATGATTTCTTCATGAACCGATGATCTGGTGTGTTGGTTGATAAAAGTATTGACCATGCTTAAGAAATCATTTATAATTTTTCATGATGGGATTTGGAACTATTGAAGTGACATATCATTACTTTAATCTATTGGACCATAACACACCTTAGATATCAGACCATAACACACCTTAGCTATCATAGGCATGTGTATTGTAGTTAGGGGAGGGGGTGTTTAGTTCTTGGTCACAACACAACTCTATGAGGAGGTGTTGGTCTATGCTAATTCTATGTTTACTTTGGTAAAGTTTCTTTGAGATGTTGTGTATTGGTTGTTAAGATTTCTTTGTGAAACTCATTATTAGAAATACTTTACTACAACATATGATGCATGTTAGTTTTGTGTAAATGATTTCCCTAGAATGGTATGCTTAATGGTATTAACAATCAGTTAAATTTGGTATGATCCTATTCTAATTACCATGGCATAGGGATATTATATGATCATCATTTGTTCACCTTGAATGTTTTTTCTCCTAGCATGTTCGTTCACTTGGTGTTATGTTCAACTTGGAGGTTTGTTCTCCTTGTGTGTTCATTCACATGGTGGTTTATTCACCTTTGAGGTTTTTTTGTTCATGTGATTGTTTGTTCACCTTAGAGTTTTTTCCTCCTTGAATGTTCATTCATGTCATGGTTTATTCACCTTAGAGGTTTGTTCTTTTGGCATGTTCATTTTTGTAGTGATGTTTTCACCTTGGAGGTTTGTTCTCCTAGCGTGTATGTTCACGTGGAGTAGGGAAAATTTTAAGGATGAAAATTTATATTAATATCTAGAAACCTAGGCTAATCTTACTAGTCCTTATATGCAAAATGTAAAATGTTTGGCGATAGTTTGGTAAAAATATTCAAATTTCTAAGGATTTTATATAGTTTCTATAAAATATTTGCAATTTGTAAGGTAAAATAATTTCATGCTATGGAATTTGGGTGGATTGTTTTTAGGAAAAAAGGAAATTGGCGAATATTTTTTTGGGAAAAAACATGGAAAATTAGCCCATTTGTGAAATTTAGCCCCTAAAATCATTTATGACGTGGAGGTTTGTTCACCTTGGAGGATCATTCTCTTGGCATGTTCATTTGCATGGAGGTTTTTTTTTACCTTGGAGGTTTTTTTTCCCGACATGTTCATTCTTGTGGTGTGTTTTTTTCCTCATAGGTTTTTTCTCTTCACATATTCATTCACACGGTGGTTTGTTCTTTGACATGGATTTTTCATGCATGGTGGTTTCATCATCATGGAGGTTTATCCTCCAATGTGTTTTTTTCATGCATGCTTTTTTTTCACCATGGAGGTTTTTTCTCCAACATGATTTATTCACCGTGGTGGCTATTTCACCAACATGATCTATTCACCATTGCGAGAGGTGGGATTGTTCATCATTTCTAGAGTAAAGATTATTTTATTATTACACTAATGACTGTGATTAGTGATTATAATTACATAGATATTGATTATTTGGATACATAGTGAGGTTCATAACATCGGGATCAACATTAGTTCTACGAAGGGGAGGATGTAACACCCCTCTTAAGCCCTACCTATTTTTCATATTTTGGTGATTTATTGATGATTAGATTTATATGCATTTTTTGAAAATATTATTTGAGTTATGTGGATCAATAATATAATGGTAAGATTAATGCATATAATTTTGTTATTTCCTTACTTTAGGACCTGCAATGACCAAGGTTGGACGTTGGGAGTAGCTCGAAGAATGTTATGAGGCATTTTTATTATTTACTAACATTTTAGTTTCCTGTGTATAGACCTTGGGGCCCACACTAGCCTAGTTTAGATGTTGGGAGAACCTTGAATCAATATTAATGTTGTAGTGGAAATTGTACCCAAGGGAAAAGAATATTGATTAATGAGGATGGCCAACCTAGACCTAGTGCCATGTGAGACTAAGAAGGTGAATATTGACTTGAAAATGCTTCCTAAGTTATTTTTAGGGTTAAAATACTAAAATGGATGAGTTTATTTCATCTAAAATCCATTTTACGACACTTGTATTTTTTTTCCTAAGCCTGGTAGTGGGATATAATTTTGATGTGGTTGTTATGTTTCCATGGTGTTCTTATGATATGAAAGAAAATGTATAAAATGAATACATAATAATATGATATCCACCAAAAACATTTCTTGAGAAAGAAACAAGGGGAGCATGGTACCACAAGAGGGGAAGAGGAAAGGGGGTGCATGGGTCACTTCACATTGGCACTTATCCTTTTGAGGCATTTCCTTTGATCACATACTTCCTTAGAAATTTCTAACATCAATCTTGAGTTGAGTTGTACTTTGTAAAATTTTCACATGCTTTTTGGGAAGGGATTACTTCCCATGCAAAGAGCATATATATTGTAAAAAATCTTAGGGGAAGTTTCATTCATCAATAGCTAGAAAGATAATCCCATTAACTTCTAGCTAGTAAGAGCATATGGAAGTCCGAGACTTGTTGTTGAAAATACAAAGAGGAAATAGGATGGTTTTGAGGGAAGACCCATGGATATAATGTAAACAATAGCTAAAGCAAACACCATCAAACACACAACTTTGTTTTTGATCACTATTCATTAATATTTTTGAGCTAAATGTTTATTATTCAAGTTATTCCCAATAGGTAACCAAAGGTTTGGGCCCTTTCTACCTACATTGAACAACACTAGAAGAAGATCCCCAAGAAACTATTAATCATATAAAGGGAAGATCCTTAACCCTCGTGGTATCATGGTTTGCTTGGGGGTGGAATCCATAGTTGATTCCTATGGTTGGGTGATAAATCACTCCGTAATAACAAATTTGGTGGACTCACATTCATTTATAGATAAGTGTTATTAACTAGCTCTTGTAGAATGATTTCTATTTAGCTAATTCCTTGAAGTAAATGGGTAATGAATAAATTCAAAATATGCAATGTTATTTCCACTGCATCTTCATATTTTCATATCAAATGTATTTTGTATAATTGTTAGATGGTGAATTCAACTTAACACTTGGTTATTATAGGTGGTTATTTTGAATTTATTGCCTCTGTAACATCCTCGTTTTTAATCCTCAGATTAGAAATATGTAATGTAAATACGTTGTATGGTTGTGGGACCAACTATGTAATATGTAACCATTGTATATTGAAAAATGATAAAATAAAATGTAACATCGACCACAGATGGACACAGACAAAGTAATGGGGACTAAGTTTCCACAAAGGAGGGGAGGGTCTAAGAGAATATCTAAGAGAGGGGTCCAAGTGGGGAATTACCCATGTCTATTAATCTCAACCCACTTTCTAAAATTATCATTGTGTACTAACCTTCTAATTTTCCTCTTGAGTGTATCAAAAATCCAATCATTAAACACATGTAAGAGGGTTGTTGTGAAAAGTCACATACCATAGTTATGAGAGCATGGGAAATGAGTACAATCAACATTAGGGAGTGTGAGAGTCAACTTGCATGGGAAAATAAGGAAATTTGTATGGGAAAGATAGGCAGTTTTTGGCATGCATTTTTTGGGACAAAAAGGGAGAACATAGTTCTAGAGCTTGAAGGAAACCATAGTGGGCATGTATGGTAGTTGTTGGAACCACAAATTCATGAAGAATAAGTCTTCCAATCATGTAGAGTGATTTTTTGTATGAAACATTACCCTACAATAGTGAGCTTGCTACTGAGAATTGTTCTTGTAGCTGACATCCCTAGAGTCCCCAACATGAGATATTCCTATCCAACCTATGTTGGAAACCTGGAGGGAAGTGGGAATGACTGAGGGAATGTAGTGCAGACAAGGGGGATCCCATTCCTTTGTTTGTGCAGGTTGAGGGAAAGAGAGCTTGAGGATTGGGATAACCGTAGGAAAAAAGTAGTTTTTTGTGGGTAGAATTGAGCTATGAGTGGACAATAGAGACAACCTCTCTTGAGGATTCATAGCCCCAACTGAGGGGTGATTTGTTGCTAATATTTGGAGGAAAAAAAACTACGGTTTGGAGGAAAGTTCGTCCTTTGTAGCTGGTTTCACATTTGTTGATAGAAAGATAAACAATTTATCTATGTTTTGATGTTCTTATTGATGTGATTTAATTGTCGTGCATAAACTTTGTTATTGAGTGAGTTATATGATGTTGTGTGTATGTATTTTTATCCCCATTTTGTGGGATAACTAAGGAGATGATGTATCGAGGCCCTCAGTTGCAGGAATGGGGTACTGAGAGACAATTTTACCAACAATGTCCACTTGCATAGACAAAAACCCACTTGACCACCACAACTTCAAGATCATCATGATAATATCCACCACATCAACTGGCCTCCAAAATCCATTGGGTATTTCTCCATGAAGTATAACTCAAGTATTATGGTGAGTTTCATTTCAATATTTGAGTCATTTGATTTTGTTGCATCTATTACTGCTTTTGATTATGTGACATTTGCTTGGAAATTATGCTCGTTTCCCTGTTTCACCTTGGTGGTTGACATTGTACCCTAGTAAGTGGGTATCCCTTAGGAATATGTATGCTACTGGGATGTCATTTTGATGAGTCATCATGCCATTCTCAACCATAATTTTCACTTTCCACACTTTATCCCCTCATATCCTCACCTTTTGGGATTTTCGGGTGTATTAACCCAAGAAGGGGTTGTCCCTCGCTTCATGGGAAGATGGGGCTGAAGGCCCAGAGGCTTGTGGCTGGAAAAAGATAAAATGTTGATTATGAACCTTCCTGATTCTTTCACGAAGAGGTCTTGAGAGAAATGAAATGCTTCTCCTAAAAAATCAAAGACCTGCAAGAGAAAACACATAACATAAATGTCCCACTTGATTGAGGGATTTACACAAAGTGCATTACGAGCTAGACTATACCCCCATGGCACTATGTGTACTTCTCCCTTCAAGCGACACTTCGGTACTGTCCCCCAAGAAAATTGATTCACCCCAGGGAGTACCCAGTGTTTGGACCTTAATTAGTTAATGGAAATAAATGGGCTTGGAATAAGGATGCATTGAAAATGAAGGTGCATCACTCCCTCTACAAAGGCACCCATAAGTGAGACACTAAAACCCCTTGTATGTCATGAATCCCATGCCCAAAAATTCCCCCCTCATCCATGACACCTCATCCACATGACTTATTAGGAGGTCCCCTTGGGAAACACCCCTAAACTTGAGGAATGATTCACCCAATAGGTCGTTTTGTCAACCCTCCCATACCTAAACTTGGAAAATTGCATAAGGTCTTTGAGAATTAGTTTATTTTGATGAGGCGGTTTGGATGCACTTGTTTATATGGCTATTTTATTGATTTTATTTACTCATCATCATGCTTTGACTTGATATCCTTGGAGGGCATATCCATTTTTGTTTCTAGGACCTAACTGGTGGACAGTTTTGGAGGAATAAGCCTAGCTTGGGATTCCATGGGGCTTGAATACCACAGGTTGGATACCAAGGGCCCACATGTCGGATCACTGAGACATGCCTTTGGAGGCTTATATGACATCATGGAGGACCTAACCTAGCCCCCACCACCTAAACGATTTGCTTGAGAGAGGAAAAATGTCACCTTCTTGGAGCTTGGTATCATACATGGGATAGGATGTGGTGGTGATGTGATACTTGGAACTTTGATCAGGATTGGCACCTTGATTTGGTAGAGAGAGGTCCTAGCACCATTGAAGATGGATTTTGGAATCCCAACATCCCTTCTCAAATCTCAACGACTTGCTAAAAAGTGCCAAAAGTTTCCCAAAAGGAGGGCGATGTCATGTTTTAGGGTTTCTTTCATGTGAAAAATTATGAATTAAATAATATTATTTTGTAAAGGGGAAAGGTTAGGGATGTTGACCCCTTATCTTGTGGTTTAACCTAATTATTTGGACAAACTATGTTTAAGACATTTTGTATAGATAGAGATCAAATTTATCTCATTTGAACCATAGCTCTCCCATTGTGAGAAGCCTTCTAGATGAAATTTGCACCCTCTTTGGGAAATATATTCTCTCTCGTTCTCTTGTTGTGGTTTCTTCATGCTATTGGTGGAAGGAGTAGTGTGCTACCTCTCTTGAAGTTTTTCTATTGCATTTGTGGTGGATTTATCTTGGTAAGATGAGGTTTATCTTGTCATTTATTGGACTAGGTAAGGATTTATCTTTTTTATGCTTCATTTCTTGGTTACAAGTATGATTTGATAGATTTATTGGGGAGTATAAGGATTTACAACCCCGCCATTATCTATCATTTTTGTCTAGAAGTTATTTGTTGCACAAGGTTTTACTAGGAGAATTAAAAGGGTTTACACCCTCCTAGTAGAAGTAAAAGGGTTGATAGATATTCATTTATTTGAATCCATAACCAATAGCTAAAGGCACTAGAAATAATTGCATTGGAGAAATAAAATCTTGCATTGGTTAACATGAAAAATCGTGATTTTGAGGTTGTCTAAATTGGAATCAATTCTATGTTTTATGTGCTTGGTTAAGCCACTAGGGTGTCACCTTTGGATAAGTTCTTCTTGCTTATTTGATAAAATTTTATCTACAACCATTAGGGCTGCAAAAACCCTAATACAACTTTCTAATTAACTCACAAACCAACCGTCAAAAGTTGCTAAAAGTTTGCCCCTATAATCTACTAACCCTAGCGCACTTTTTGGGTGGATTTTTGGCAAGTTTTGATGGTTGATATATTGGCTGTAATAAATTGAATTCTACAACCATAAGGATGAAAATTCTATACTTGCAATACTATTTCTTACAACCTTATTTCAAGCTAAAGTCTTGCTCTTACACTCTTGAGTTAAACTAGTATTACTAGCTTGTCTCTTGCTTATTTTACTTGACTTTTAGCATCTTCTTTTGCAGATCTTATTATCATTTTATTTCTGATATATATTTCTGTTTAGTACTGCAATTAGGGACAACAAGCTTAACTTTCTTGTCCAACATAATATTGATCTTGTCTCTTCATTTTCCTTGTGTCTCAGGAAGGTACAATCACCACTTGGAAAGTCTACTACATTGTGGCATATCTTCTACCATTTACGAGACTCTTTTAAATCCCTTTTCACTCTCCATCATTGACCTATAGAGGGATTCTCCTTCATCTTTTCACTTTCCATCTCACTCCCCCAAGGTCACCAAGATTCCCCCCTTGAGGTGATTCCTTCATCTCTAAAGTGATGAGAATACCTACCTAAGTTGACAGTGGGTAGGTGTTTTGTTAGTGGTTGGTTCATGCTTTTCCCAATGTACAAATTGTGTGATAACATGTATAATTGGCTGAAATTCATAATGTTGTCAAATACATGTTAAATCCTCAATACATTGCATTTTATTGTGGAATATATTTGTTGCATATTTACTCTCACTTTTAAGAAATGTACATACAGTTTTGTGAATGTTTAATGAGATTGTATTCATGTATTTATAATGTTGTTAGACACATGGGTGTCTTATCATGCTACATTGCATTAATTTTAATGGTATTTTAAAATTTTAAAATTTTATGGGTTTAGTAGTGGGGGATGCTACATAGTGGTATCAGAGCTTCTAGTTCGACACTGAGCTTGTATGAGCCAATAATAACATGAATTTTGGGTAAATACACTATGGTGAAGTCCGATCTTTGTCAAATTTGGGGAAATTGGTGAACCCAGATCGAAATCCCCAAATTTATGAACAAATTCAAGTCTAAATTCCCCCCAAAACCATCGAAGAGATGATTAATGGCATTGATCCATAGGTTGTACAGTTACATTTGGCCTAGGAGGTAAATTTTTCTATTTTAATGGTGACTGAAGAGTTTGGAGAATCAACGACCTAAATCATTTAGACATTAAATATCGATGATCGATATTCATTTACATGAATGGAGAAGTTTGAAAATTTTTGGCAGATCAATGGCTGAGATCTATTTTTATCTTGAGATCAATGATCCAAATCCATCACAGAGTTGGTCAATTTTTTTTAAGTTCGATGAGTTCACCAAGAGAAATTTCTGATGGAGCAATCGGGGTTCGGTGAAATTCTTGGACAAATTGGTTTGCCAAAAGAAATCGTTGATCATCGATGGTTGGGTTTCGATGAAGTGTTTCATTTGTCCAAAAGGAATCATCGATCACTGCTGGTCGGGTCAGAAAAATCAGTGAATTATTTCTTTTGTCCAAAGGAAATCGCCAATGGTCGATTCAAAGAAATTGATGAAGCATTTCGTTCATCTAAAATAAATTACCGATCATTGATGGTCAGGTCTGAAAAATCAACGAAGCGTTTTGTTTGTCCAAAATAAATCATCGATTTTTTATGAAGGGAAAAGAGGAGGATGAGGTGTCATCCCACATCATCATCAATGTGTCATGCCATGTCATCATCCACATGTAATTCCATGTAAGCATCCACATGGCATGCCACATCATCATCCACTTGTCATGCCACATCAGCATATATGTGTCATGCCACGTCACCTGGAGAAACATTGATCGTCAATCATTGATGATCGGGTCAACAAATTCGGTGAAGTCTTGCAAGTCGATTCTCAAAGGAAATCATCAATCACCAATGGGGTTTCAGATGTCATGGAATGGACAATCCATGTCGCTTTTTGATTTGGGAAATCAACAATTGAGATCATTTGTAGGATTGGAAAAGTTTAGCAGAATCAATGGCTAAGATTACTCTCGATTTTGATCGATGACTTAGATTCATTCCATTTGGGTTTTGTGGTTCAAAAAAATCCCTTGAAGAAGTGCCTTTTGTAATTCGTTGATGGAAGTGAATCGTTGATCACCGATGATCATGGTTCGGAGAAATCTCATAAAGTATCTTTTTTGAAAATCACCAATGTAAGGAAATAAGTATATGGTCAATGGAGTAAAATTGTCGATAATGGGTGCAGGTCAGATTAATAGGCTACTACAATAGTGTCAAATAGTTTGAAGATGAATTCAACTTGTTTTAGGGACTGCTACAATAGTAAGCTAGTCAATTTCTATGAGTATTTTTCAGGATTTCGAAGGTCACAAACTTGTAGAGTTAGTTTGAGGGCCTAAAAAACATTTTCAAGGGTATACATCCCAAGAAATACATGTACCTTCGACATACATAGTCTCTACTTCTTAAATGAAATAACTTGGTATGATCTTTCCAACGAGACATTTTGAGCATAAAACAAAGCTAATATGAGAAAGTTATAGCTGAAACATTACGGGGTATAAATTAGATACCAATTTACTTCCATAGGACATAAATCCTTGCTCAAAAGTCAAATTAGGACACGAGTAGTCTGCAGAAATCTCATGGGCCATAGAATACAACCATAGAACCAAAATTGGAATCTGGGTGCTTGAAATGATATAGGATGGAAGAGAAAACACTTGTAGCATAGAGGGATAAAAATAAGAAAACAGTTTAAAATTCTATAGAACATAACTATCATCCTAGAGCTTGAAATAAGGCATGCGTGTAGTCATTGGGAATATAATTCAGAGGAGAATGGAAAGATAAACAATCAAAATTAGATTCCAATTCATCCATACCTTTCACAAATTTAGATGAAGCATGACCTGTAATCTAATTTATGAAATATTTATTTTATGCATAACTCTAATATCAATTTTTGCATGCACATTTCTTATAGAATTAGAGGTAAATGAAAGAAGATTTGGTTCTTATATGAGAATTAGAGACATGGAGTATTCCCAAGGGTATTACAACCACGAGGAGGAGGTTATAGGTCTACATGTCAGCATGGTAAATGCAGAGACCGAATCCAATGGATGTAGGGGAAAAGTGGAGCCAGTGGAGTTGGATGAGACTATGGGAATCTTGCATACGAAAGCGAAAATATATAGAGAAGACAATGAAAGGATGATAAGAGTTTAGGAGGAGATGATACAAAGTCTGAATATGTTGTAGAGTCAAGTCAATAATGATTATGGAACAAAAAAAGTAGCCAATGCAAGGCAAGTAGAAGTATCTAGATCTCATGATAGGAGGGATGACCATGGGGGATCTCATAGAACAAGGAGTGTTAGTAGAAATCATCATTCACAAGGGCACTTGAATAAAAGAGCACGTGTGCATTCAAGTTTGGAGAGAATACCAAGTTTTCCCATGTTCGAAGACAGAGGAGGAGGTCTGAAGTGGAGGATTTGTAAGGAGATCTTAGGAAGATTAAGCATCCTACTTTTGATGGTGATCACAAGAAAGATGAAGATGCATAAACATGGCTATTGGGAATGAGGAAATATTTCCAATTGCACTATTATTCATCAAATGTAGAAGATGAAATATCAACCTACTATCTTCAACGAAAAACATCTATCTCGTGGGATAAAATCAAGAAAGTTAAGCACATTGATGAGAATAGGATCTCGTGGAGGGAGTTCAAAAAGTATTTTTTGAAGAAATACTTGTCAGAGAATTATTATGACAAGAAGATGAAAGAGGTATTTGAACTCAATCTTAGAAGCATGACAATGGATGAGTATGAGAGGAGGTTCCTTGAATTGTTGAGGTATGTTGGCTTCATAAAGGATGAGAAGGTCAAAACCCAATTATTTCTGAGTGGGATACCTTCTTTCTACAATGATAAAATACAATTTGATGAGCCTAGAACCTTGGATGAAGCCATAAGAAAATATAATTGTTTGTATGAGTAGAGTAAGGCAAGGCCAACTTTTCAAAGAGCTTGGGATGAAAAAAAGGAAAGGAAAAATGGACCAAAGGAAGAAAGGATTTAAGCCGCCTTTCTTCAAGAATAATTCACAATCATATAGGTAAGGGAAACAAGAACAAAATGAGCCCAATATGACTGATTCCTTGGGGAAAAGGCCAAGACATTAACCCATAAAGTGTTTGTGATGTGAAGGGGACCACATGTACAAGGATTTTCCTCACAAAGGAGACAATATGAGGACTATGCACAAAATTCAAGAAGCTGATACAATTGATGACGTGGGCATAAGTGTGCTAAGGATTTATGCAACTCTGGACAATAGACAAGCAAATATCAATCCCACATGATTGAAGTGGAAGGTAAGATTGATGATCAACCCATGGCTATTTTGAGTGATTATGGATCTAGTCATAACTATATAGATCCTAATATGGTTGACATATTTAAATTGAAGATATGTAATCATGAAAATTCTTGATTGGTTTAGCTAGCCACTGGAATCAAAAGAAGAATCTATGAGTTTGTTAAAGATTGTGCAGTGAACATGAATGGAGTTAGCACTAAGGCATATTTGAACATCATACCACTTGGGTCATATGACAGCTTGATTGGTCTGGAGTGGATGGAAAAAAACAATGTTGTCCTAGATTGTTACAAAAAGGATTTCACATTCCTTGATGAAGAAGGAAATTCAAAGATGGTACAAGGTATTCCAAGACCTATATTTGTCAAAGATATTTAAGCCTTGTAGATGAAAATAATTTTTAGAAAAGGATGCCAAATATATGCAACCTATATAGACGAACCCCCCATGGAGATACCCTAGTGTCCAAAAATTCTTATACAACGAGCACACTAGAGTTGAAAGAGTTGTAGATGTAGCTAGATGAATTGGTGAAAAATGGGTACATACACCCAAGTGTCTCACCTTGGGGTGCCCCTGTGATTTTTTTTAATAAAATGATGGAACCTTGAGGTTGTATATAGACTTCAGACAAATTAATAAGGTTACTATAAAGAACATGTACCCTTTATCGCAGATTGATTATCTTTTTGATCAATTGAAGGGAACAAATATATTTTCCAAGATTGACTTGAGATCTGTTATCACTCTGTAATTTTCCTTGGATGTGAAAAAAAAAAAAAAGAGGTAACTTTTTCAAACCACTTTGGGATGGAAACTGGCCTTTCCAACCAGAGACGACTTTCTCACTGAAATTATAGCATAGTGGCCATATATGTAGGTAAATACATAAAGTTTATGATGTGGTGATAGGATTGAGTGAAACACCCATTGGGCATGGAGTCATAATAAAGATAGGTCAAATCAAAGATTTCAAAACTGGTTGATATGAACAAATGTACTTCATAGGCTAGGTAGCTATAAATCTACCAATCATCATAGGCATTACAGTATGGTGGTGAGAAGAAAATAACAAATCAATTATAACAAAGCAACAAACATTGGATGAGTTCTGTCACAATATCAGAAGACTAATGTAGGAAAAATGAATGTGAGATAGAGAGCATCAACAATGAATTCTCTATCTATAATCATTCACTGAGAATAGAAGAATAGACATAATGATCAACAAAGATAGGAAATAGTCACAAGGAAAAACAAACTGCAGATTACTAGCACAAGAATCTCTGAGAAAAATATTCAAGTCCTTCAACTTGAAAGCTTTCATTAACAACAAAAAATATATACAACAACCAAAGAGTCTTTTTCCTCAAGTCTCCAACCCTTTTCTCCTTATTTCCTTCACAATATATAGAATTACATTTCAATATAACTAAATCAAGTCGAATTAGTTAGGGTTTCACATTCAAGAAGGAGTTACAAACTAACTCCTATTTTTTAGGGTTTAGTTTTTAACTAATTAAATTAGGCAAAAATATGTAAAAATAGGTTCTAAAGATCCCTTATAATATGATCCCAAACCATGACACCTGTGTAAAAAATGAGAGCGGTTTTTGTAGATGAACTTGTGCTTGAGAAAAACCTATTTCAGTTTGTTGAGATCAATCATTATCTGCTCGAAAGATGTGCTTGAAGTTTACTGCAAAAACAATCAGCTACAGAAAATTTCGCAACAACCCGAAGATTTCACAACGACTAGTAATTTTGCCTTTTCTCCCAAATGGTGAAGTGGATTGTGATGGTTTTTTGTCATAAAATTAATGACACTATGATGCTTCTCCATTTGATTTTGGAAAACCCAGTTTGTCTTTTTAAATTTAGATGAAAATAACATTTCACAACAACTAGGAAATTCGTTGCGAAATCTCTGTTTCAGAAGTTTCCTTTGCAAACTCTCTCTCTCTGTCAATATGTGATAGTTTCTTTTCCATTGTTGCATCTAGAAGGACATAGGTATTTCCAAGGATAGAAAAATAATCACAAAAATGACCAATAGTGATCCACATGCCTCATAGCCTCATCGATATTACATTGATAGAAATACCATCGAACCTTGACACATGATATTTAGGAGACCAGGATATGAATACAAGACCCAATAACCAACACAACAATTTTTTTTGACTTTGTAAATTTATACTCACTAAAAAGATCAATATATCATCAAGTAAGCATCAAAGAAGAGGACACCAACAAGACAACATTCAAGACAAGATATGGCCATTATGAGTTTGTGGTGGTGCCATTTGGCTTGACAAATGCACCAACTGCTTTTATGTGTCTAATGAATGGAATGTCATTGTCTTCTTTGATAATATTATTATCTGCTCCAAGACATAGAAGGAGCATGACCAAAAATTTCATATGGTGTTGTAGGTGTTGATAGAGCACCAATTGTATAAAAATTTAAGCAAATGCACTTTCTATCAAAGAAAAATCCATTATTTGAGACACATTGAACTAGAAGATGGCATAGCAGTGGATCCGAAAAAGATCGAGGAAGTTAAAAGTTGGCCAGCACTAAATAATGTTTCGAAATTAAGATCCTTTATAGGATTGGCCGGATATTATAGAAGATTCATTGAAGGATTCTCCATGATTGCACATCCAATCACTTCGCTACAAAAGAAGGGAAAAAATCTTGAATGGAATTCCAAGTCTGAAGAGAGTTTCGAGCATTTGAAGGAATTATTGACCATTGAACCTATTATAAAGGTTGCAGATCCATATTAAGATTTTGTTGTGTGCATGGATGCAAGCAAGGAAGGGCTTGTTGGAGTCCTTACACAAAATGAGCATGTCATATGTTATGAGTCAAGAAATCTTAAAAACATGAAAAAAATTATTCTACCCATGAATTAGAACTAGCATCCATAGTTCACTCAAAAATGTGGAGTCATTATCTCATGGGTAGAAAATTCAAATTGAAGATAGATCATAGTGGTCTGAAACACTTGTTTGAACAACCAACACAAAATGCCAGACAAACTAGATGGCTGGAATTTCTCAGTGAATACGACTTTGACATCAATCTTATCAAGAGAAAAGAGAATAAAGTGGATGATGCACTCAACACGAGGGTGCATGAAATGCATGGTGCATCCCTTAACATGTACTATTCAGATTTAAAAACAATAATTTTAGAAGCTATAACAACATACCGACATTATGTGCAAATTAAAGAAAGATTATAGAAAAATAATTTACATCATAAATATAAAGATTACAAGATGAAAAAAAATGGAATCCTCTTGTTTGGGGACAAAATTTATGTTCCTAAAACATAGGAATTGAGAAATATTGTGTCGAAAGAGATGCACAATCTACCCTATGCTAGACATCCAAGGTACGGAAATACCATTGCAACGATAAAAATCTAGTACTTCTGGTCTATAATGAAGAAGGATGTGGCTGATTACATAGACAGGTACATGGAATGTCAAAAGGTGAAGACTGAACATAGGCATCCAACATGATTGTTATATCCATTTCCCATTCCTGAATGGAAGTGGGAGGTAGTTACAATATATTTCATTACCAAATTGTTAAGAATCACGAGGCATAGTGATTCCATCACGATAGTGGTGGATAAGCTTACAAAAGATACACATTTTACACCAGTGAAAACAAATCACAAGGAAACTAATATTCCAAATATTTACATGAAGGAAATTGCTAGGCTACATGGTGTGCCTAAGGAAATAGTGTCAGGAAAATATCCCAAGTTCACTTCTAAGTTTTGGAAGGGATTTTTTAAGGGATTTGGGACTAACTTGAATTTCAGTACAACATATCATTCAGAGTCATATGGGAAAACATAAAGGACTAACCATATAATTGAAGATATGTTGAGAATGTATGTAATGAACAAGCCTTCCAAGTCAGAATGATACCTTCAACTAGTTGAGTTTGTGTATGATAATGGGTATCATGCATCATTGAAGATGAGCTTGTTTGAAGCCTTGTATAGAAGGAATTTCAACACACCAGTATGTTGGGACAACCAGGTAGAAAGAGTAGTTATTGGAAAATTACTAAAGGAAATGGAAGAGCAGATGGTAAAGATCAGGCATAATTTAAAGTTTGCATGTGATAGGAAAAATAGTTATGCAGATAAAAGTAGGAAATACAGGGAATTAAAAGTGGGTGAGCATGTATTTTTAAAAGTAAATTCTAAAAGGAGCTTGCTAAGAATGGGAAGTTTCCCAAAGTTGGCAGTGCGATACTATGGGTCATTTAAAGTTTTAGAGAAGATAATCCTAGTTGCATACATGATTGCATTGTATGCATCCATGAGAATTCATATTTTTTTTCATATGTCTTTATTAAATAAATATATTCCTCATCCTAACCACGTAATTGATTATATTGTGATCTAGGTGGAGCGCAAAGATGAATTTCGAGTGGAACTAGTGCACATACTGGAGCAGAAAATCAAAGTGCTTAGAAACAAAGCCATCATATTGGTAAAGGTTCAATGGACCTGCTATGGCATTGAAGATGCTATGTGGGATCATGAGGAGGAAACACGAGAGGAATGTCTGGAGGTTTTTGAAAATTTTGAAGAAAGATGAATGTATATTTGTATATAAGTGTGCAAGGCTCCATTTTGGTAGCTAGAATTCCTGAAACCAAATCTCGGAAATTCTTGTTCGATCTGTGTTGGAGCCTTGCAAAGGAAGTGGTACAACCTGAGGAACTATGGTGCAGTGAAGGGGGTACAATTTCTTGGGTTGTGCAGGTTGAGGGGAATGAGAGATTGTTGGTTGGAATTGCTTCAAGAGTTGTGAACTTGCAAAAGAACCAAGTATTATGATGTAAAATTTGTATACGTGTGCCCATATGGTGTTGTACACTTAGGAAAGTGCAATATGTAAGGGGAGGGGAATGTAACATCCCCAATTTTAGTACATGGATTAATGATATGTAATGCAAACACAATGTATGGCCATGAGCCTGACTATGTAATATGTAACCATTGTATATCGAAAAATGATAAAATAAAATGTAACGCCAACTATAGATGGATGTGATGGAGTAATGGGGGATAAGTTTCCACAATGTATGGTAGGGTCTAAGAGAATATCTAAAAGAGGGGTCAAAGGGGGGAATTACCCATCTCTATTAATATCAACCCACTTTCTAAAATTGTCATTGTGTATAAAACTTCTAATTTTCCTCTTAAGTGTATCAAATCCCCAATCATTAAACACATGTAAGAGGGTTGATGTAAAATGTCACATCCCATATTTATGAGTGTTAAGTTTAATATGGTTATAAGGTTATTTTCAATTTTCTCAATGTATTTCCAAAACAATAGCATAATGAGGATCACTAAAAGAAACACAATCACAAGGTACACAACATTTTATCCTGGGAAACCCTCATGGGGGAGAAAACCCACCAAAAAATTCCTCAATAATAGATTGCCAATACAATTCCAAGACTAAGATAAAGACTCCAAGAATAAACTAGGACTGAGCATGCGCCTCTCTTCTCCTTTCTCTTGCAACTACAACTGCCTTCAAAAGATGTGCACTAGATGAGTGAGTGAGTGAATGAACAAGTGAGGTGCCATCCTCACTTATAAATACTCATTGAAGAGGCGCTTAGGGTTATGTCTCTTCACTTAGTAAAGCCGACTTCTTCCAAGAGTGGTTAAAACCACTTTAAAAACCCTAGGGGACGACTTTACAAATGCCACTATATAAATATGGTTTGACCAATCCACAAAAGGGGAATTGGTCTTATACAAGTCCTAACATGATCAATCTACAAAAGGAGATTTTATCTATAAGATAATAACTCAAATATAATTAGAATATTATTCGAAGTTACAATATTTCAACAATGAGATCATGGAGATGAGTACGATCAACATTGGGGAGTGTGAGATTCAACTTGCATGGGAAAAGAAGGAAATTTGTATGGGAAAGGTAGGCATTTTTTGGGAAAACAGCAGGGAACATAGTGCTAGAGATCGAAGTCAACCATAGTGGGCATGTATGTTAGTTGTTAGAACCAAACATGCATGAAGAATCAGGTTGTTAGGCCTATAGAGGGATTTTATGTGTGAGACATTACCCTACAATAGTGAGCTTTTTGCTATGATTTTTCCTTATAGCTAACATCCCTGGAGTCCCCAACAAGAGATATTCCTATACAACCTATGATGGATCCCTAGAGGGAAGTGGGAAGTCCTAAGGGACCGTGGTGCAGAGAAGGGGGATCCCATTCCTTGGGTTGTCCTAGTTGAGGGGAAGAGAGTTGGAGGATTGGAATAGTTGTAGCAAAAAGTGGTTTTCTTTGGGTAGAATTGAGCTCTGAGTGGATAGTAGAGACAACCTCTCTTGGGGATTCATAGCCCCAACTTGGGGATAATTTTCTGCCGAGATTTGGAGAAAAAAATATATGTTTGGGAGGAACTTTCGTCCTTTGCAACTAGTTGCACATCTATTGATAAAAATATAAGTGTTTTATCTATGTTTTGATGTTCTTATTGATGGGATTTAATTATTGTTGATAAGTTATGTTATTGAGTGAATTATATGCTGCTATGTGTATGGATATTTAGATGAAATTCATAATGCTATCAAATACATGTTAAATACTCAATGCATTGCATTTTATTGTGAAATTTATTTGTTGCGTATTTACTCTAAGTTTTAATAAATGTGCATATTGTTGTGTGAATGGTTAATGGGATTGCAATCATGTCTTTATAATACTCTTAGACACATGGATTGCATAGCATGTTGCATTGCATTAATTTTAATGGTATTAGAAAATTTAAAATTTTTACGAGTTTAGTAGTGTGGGACACTACAACCTCAATGGCCAAGGGGGCATCTGAGTATGCTACACGATTAAAAATGTACCATTATACATCTATAATATTCCTTAATCAACACTAAACTCAATCCCTGCACACATTCTTTCACTTTTTTTCTAAATTAGAATCACGAAACTACCTCCTATCGATGATTACCTCAAATAGTACTTCAATTTCTAGGTTGTTGTTCTAGCTGAAGATCCTAATACACTAGTATCCCTTTGGGAAATCTGATTTTTTAGTGTGACCTATAAAATTTCCATGTGGCCAAGCACGCAAGAAAAATAACCATGTCAAAAAACAAACATAATGCATACAAATACGCAAGCACTGACTATAGTTTCATAGGGTCAAGATTGGGGTATTACACAGACTTGTTTTCCATTGTGAGGATAGTACTAAAGAGATCAAATGCATAATGAGTGAGAATTTGATATATGACTTTTGTTTCATATATTGATCCCTAATATAAGATGGTTTTCTTATTAGAAAAATGTGAAGAGATGGAGCCTAAAAATGGTGCACTAAAACAATGCCTCACAGAGTAAAAAAATACTAACATAGCAATAAGCCTCCCTTATCAAAAGGAAACTATTCTTATTAAATATTGGACAACTATTGAAGTTTCTTAGAAATTGTTAGTAGAATATAATGTACTATTAAAAACCATTAAGGAATTGATGTTGGACTTGATGTAGAAGAATGACAAGTTGGTCAAGATGGTAGAAGAACATGCTACACTGTCCATATATCAAAAGAGGAAGCTAGATGTTGACATAAAGACTTGGAAACAAAATTTGATCACCTACAAAATGATCAACAAACATTTCCCACCAGGTTACACGAGTAAGAAACTACCCTTTAGTCTATGCAAGTGAGCCAATTGGATTATTTATAGCTCTTGAAATGGTTGGTTTAGCATGTGCTCAAGAGATACTCAACAAGATTAAGTGGAGGTGTAGAGTGAGTTGTAATGGTTCACAAGGTGTAGACTTCCCTCTAGAATCTTGTAACATTTTTCAAAGCCAAGTGTCGACAAACATAAGTCCACTTATAACAACTAAACCAAGATATATAGGTTTATCAAACATGTAACTGATGGATGAGAACATCAATTTGATGACAATGCACAATACCTTGAATTAGTGGTTTATATATAAGGATAAATGGATACCTTAGGTGGAAAATGCCTTGACATATTTTGAGGTTAATAGTTAGTATCACCACCTACCTTATCTTCTAGCCTCTAAATATGAACTTTCCATTCAAATAGATAACTTCCACTCTTCAAATGCTACCTCTCTAGGCCAAATCCAACAATTGTACAAATCATATAAAACCTCTTTGTTTTGGCATCTAGGATCAATAACATCTAGTCTTCAGTAGATAGACATCTTAAAATTAGAGATTCATCATGTATCTATGCCTTAAAGAAATTTTTAAGAGGTATGTCACTATGAGATGGTTACTAAAAATGATTGTTTTTTAACATACATAATTGTATCAATATTGTGACTATAATATGGAAGTGGGGAATTGCTCAGCTAAATTTGAAAGAAATTAAACAAAATTGGAATAGTGAATGTATGCTAATGATCCACATCAACTCTGGAGTTGGCTTCTAAAAATGATGAACACTCTAAGTTCATGTTGTAAAAAATATATATGTGATAAACCTGAACAAAATGAAGAATATAATGATTATTGATCGTCTATCCTAGTTTATGATCCTATGAACATTGGGAGTATAGTCAACTAAGTTTGCTACAATGAACATTATGTACTAAATCAATCCATACATAAAAAATGAAAAATAGACAGAGGTCCCCCCCTTGATGGCAGTACACTCATTTGGCCATGAACTCACTCATGTTATGTGTGAACAATTGCTATCATAAATTTAAACTTGAGGAAGAGGATCATGGTTCTTGTAGAGGTGTTTAGTATAGTTTCCCAAGAAATTCTATTAGGAGGTTTTTGGATGCCACAAATTGCACATCCTCCCACATGGCAGTTTATGTCAATTTGTGACTTTGGTCAAAATACATAACACTTTAGATTTAACAGTCTCACCAATGCCAAATTGCCATGCTAACTTAGAAGAATGTGTTTGTTGCATCAATTGTAGTCTCTCCTCTCTTGTTGAAATGCAAAACTTGCCATATCAATATAAAATGTTATTCTTCTGGTGATATCCATGATTCCACCTACATTGCTCCATTGTCATGTATACTGTCTTAAAATTGCCATCAAGTTGAAAAGGTTACAATTCAAGGATCAATCCTAATCCATTAATATTATGAGGTCCTGATAGTATGCCATAGAACTTGTTTATTATCATTTTTGTACTTGATGATCAAGTTAAATTTATGTAGACAAGATGCCAAATTAAAATGTCAATATTATTTTAATTTTGGCTAAGCTAACAAAAAAACGAAAAAGTTTGTGATTAATATGCACACTAATTTCTTTATTTGAAAAATAAAGTTTCTAATGCTTTATTGTATAATACAAAACATACAACCTTTTATCATAAGTTAAATAATTTAAATCATATTTTCTTTATTCAAATTTTCTTCAACCTTATTTTATGATAAACTTTATTATGGACTCTTTTGATCTTGACTCATAAACATTTCTCTAATGGACTCCTATACAACATTGGCACTAGTATAAGTTAAAACATAATGTTATTTCCAAATTGTATGTGGCAAAAATAAATGCCCATTCCCCAGTAAATATGGACAAATTATTAATATATGGGCACTTTTACATGCTTAATTTTGGACACCATGTAAAACATAATGTTATTTCCAAATTGTATGTGGCAAAAATAAATGCCCATTCCGCAGTAAATATGGACAAATTATTAATATATGGGCACTTTTACATGCTTAATTTTGGATACCATGTCTTGGATATTAATTTTGGATATTATTAATATATGTCTTGAATATTATGCTTTAGTATAAGCCTAGTTGAATCTTAATTGTAAGTTTGGATTTTGTATGCATATGATATAAAATAAATAATTATGGAGATGTTTTTTAGAACAAATTTTATTTGGAAAAATTATTTTCTAATTATTAAAGGAAAATAAAAATTCAATAATGATGACAATAGACTATATAGATAACACATATTTGTCATTTACTTATTTCAAGTACTGGTTATTAATTTTTAATTAAAAGAATTAAAAAAATCACTTTATTTTATATAAAGAATAAAAAACACTTTCTAATCATTAATTTTTTATAACAATTATGTAAAAGTAACAAATTAATTAGAAGATAATTTAAATTAGTAGAGAAGTTGTGTTTGTGATTTATTTAATTTGAACATTTATCACTTTACTTGCAAATTAGAACAACTATTTTGAACAATTACCATATTTACAATAAAACAAAGACAACTTTCTAACCATTCTACTTTGAACAATCACCATATTTACAATAAAACAAAGACAACTTTCTAACCATTATGGGAAAAAACAAAATTCCACAATGGTGGGAAAGTGTAAGGTAGTTAGAGAGGTAGTGGGGGGGCCCAGAGGGTCCATAGTGATAATAGTGGAGGTCATTCAATATAAGGTGGACTAGGTCCACTATATTATTAAATAAGGCCCACTATGGTAGTTAGATATAATAAATGTAAGAGGACTTCTTAGAAGGTTCTACTTCTAGAAGATTTCTCCTCTAGAATGTTCTTAGGTGATGGTAGCACTATATAAATGGGTTCAAGCAATGCAATGAGATATGAAAAGAAGTATTGTATTTGGAGCGGTAGCTCAATAGGAGGATGCCCCCTCGAAGAGGCAAGTGAATAGGAGAGGATCCCTTCCATAATATGATCCATTGTATGGTGTTGCCCTACCTTAAGGGTTTCTATAATAAAGTTGTTGTTTTCTATATGGTTTAATATATCTTGTGTGGTGATTGTATTCAGATATATTTGGATCTATATTGATATTTTGTATTCAGTTATTTGGTTCTTAACAATTGGTATTGCAGATTTTGTTTTCGGAGCAGAAAAAAGAGGGCCGTGACATTATCGAAGTTTTCGGTATATTTCGGTGCAAAATTTGCAGAAAAGGGTTGTAGATATGAGTTCCTCTCAGAAAAAAACCCAATTAAAAAAAAAAAATCGATCGAAACGGAGTCCGAAAGGTCAAGATATTGAGGTTTTAAAATCTGCAATTTTCAGGGTTTTTTCTGCGGACAACAGAGTGATTTGTTTTTATTTCTGTAGCATTTGGAGGCCGAATTTTCCCAAATAAATTACAGATCTGAGCTCTTCTCACAATTTTACCCAATTTCAAAAAAAAAATCAGCCGAAACGGAGTCCGGGAAGTGAAGTTATGAGCATTTCAAGTTCAACAGTTTTTAGGGTTTTTCCAGAAAAAACCGCGATTTTCTGCCGAAACTTATTGGGTCTAATTTTTGGGTTTTCAGATGGCTATTTATTCTAAAAACCTGAAAGAAATTCTTGAATCATTCAAATCCCAATTGTTTCACACATTGGATGAGAGATTGGATGTGTTAGCACAAGGCCTCACAGACAGCCTCACAAATATCATCACAGATGGCCTCAATGATACTTTTCGTAGTATTCAAGATTCATTAAACAACATGCAGGAGCGATTTCTTATGCAGGGCCTCATGCATGAATATAATCAAGAAAGATATGCCTGGTATGATTTTGAGGACGATTGTGATGATTGGTATATGGATAGTTGTCATTTCTGGGATGACAACCACTTCCATATTTTATTTGATGACTCTACTCCACCTTCTGTAGAGCACATCAATGTCCCAGATCAGGAGCTAGTTAC
>ML784229.1:153704-167590 GCA_009831015.1 Picea engelmannii | reverse complement strand
GCGTGTGCCAAGGCCAGTCACCCCACCCGGTATTTAATTGCATAAATTCTGATATGAGAGGCATTAACGCAGGAGTCCTTTCGCTGCTCGTTCAAATGCGTTGGGTTATTATGGCGACGGGTATGTTATTCGGGTTCATTCCGTCGAAGCTCGGCAGTCACCCTGCTTGCCTCCTCTGGTGCGAGCAAGAGCTCCTCCCCCTCTGCTACTCTTTGATCTCCGCTCCCTCGGCACCTCCTATCGACTGCACCATGCCGCGGCCATGAGGCAAACCAAGACGAGGAGCATCGTGGAAGCCTCGGCGACCTTCGCTCTCTCCAGACACTTCTTCCGACGATTCACAGCCCAGCCTTCAAACAGTTTCGTCCCCTGTTAATCTGCAGCCTCCACATTTTGGCTCCATGGACATCATCCCGAGTACATCAGTCACTCCGCATCGGCGCCTCCCCGACCCTGGACCTTCCCAACCTCCCGCCAGCAATTTGGGCCATAGCCAAGCCTCTCAGAGCCCATCCAGTCCGCCAGCAACAGGTAGCCCGACTCCCTTTGACAAAACTCAACTCAGGGACAACTTAGCCACTCTGTACACCCTGGTATTTGAGCTGAGGCAGGAGGTTGCAGACTTGCACTTTCGAGTGGAGGTCACGGAGATTAAGGTGGCCGACTGTCTCCAAATTCTGGCTTCCTTGCGCGATGCCATGTTTCCCAATTCTGACGCAGAAGCCGAAGATGAAGACCCCGGAGTCGAGGTTGATGGCGCCCTGCATCCTGCAACGAGCACACCAGGACAGCGCAATGAGGAGGAGATGCAGGAGGACATTACCACTGCAGCTGAGTGCACTCAGGAGCAAGACGACCCTGGAAACTATGAGCATGGACCCGCGGATCCTCCAGCCACTTGGTCGACATGCAAGCCAGGTGTCTAGGCTTACTCTGCTTAGATTCTAGGTGTCTAAATTTTTAGGTCCAATAGGAAGGCAACAGACAAGTTATGTTCTCTCTATTTTGCTTATGACTGGACTTTAACGGGCCGGCTGGACTGGTTTCCTCCGTGATGGGGCAGTCCAGTAACTGCGGTCTATTTGACTTGGCATTGTTACACTGGTTTTTTTGGAAGCTTCTAATATAGTAATACTTTATTTACAAAAAAAAAATAATGCGATCATGCTCTTCTTTGGATGTTATTTAGTTTATACATATGGAGTTCTTCAATAATGGGACAAGATTGAATTCAAGCCTGTCCCTGTACATGGACAAGTCCAAATTCGGATCTGTCATCCCATCTGATAAACATAAATTATGCATCTACTTGTATGTGCCTGATATGGTCTAGGTGTTGTTGTGTCTTTGTTTTTATTCTATTGTGTATGCATCATATTGTGTTCATAAATTATTAATTTATAGGAGGTTCAGGCATGTCCCTGTACATGGACAAGGCCA
Organism: Picea engelmannii; assembly: GCA_009831015.1. NCBI lineage: Eukaryota > Viridiplantae > Streptophyta > Pinopsida > Pinales > Pinaceae > Picea > Picea engelmannii. The sequence goes on along the minus strand of ML784229.1, from coordinate 166,150 downwards.
TATTCAGCCCTGTCCATGTATAGGGACATGCCCGAATTCGAGCCTATCCATGTACATGGACAGGGCCAAAAATTTCCCTATCCATGCCCATGGACAAGTCAATGGGATTATCTATGCTTACTATTATAGATGTTGAGGCCAAGGTTAATAACGATCTTGAAATGGTTAGGTGGTCGTGTCAATTTGATCTCCAGGTAAAGATCTACAAGTTGACTAAGTAGCATCCTAGCTAATTATAATTCCACTAGGTCAAGATATAAAGCCTACAACAACACTAGTAGAAGATACAATAAGCTAATTAACACAAAGCTAATGTTCATTAAACTAATATTAATACGAGATCACTACTACTATTCATATCACATATCCATCACGTAGAGCGAGTGTATTAGTACTACTTATGATAGTGATTATCTTATTACCATTGATTTCCATTACTTGAATATGGATTAGTAAAAAACTAACTATGAGTACAACTTCATGTTATGAGTCTAATGTATCTGATTATGAACTATTGATTACACTGGTTTTAATCTCTCATTGTGTAGTAGCCAGTGATATTGCTTCCCATTAATTCCATAACATTCCATACTGTGAATCTCATCCTGGTACCAGAACAATGATCACTATAAGGAAGTAAGTCCATAGAATAGGGATACTACTAACCTCTTCTCTATTTGTCAAGTTACAGTTAAAGGTTGTTGTATGAGCTATAAAATAGGGTCAAAGCAAACAACATGTCTGTTAACTGCAAATGGCAATATATAATAAGAACTAAAGGGAATAGCTTAACCTGTAATACAATGGGAATAGATCCATTCCATTACTATGATATCAGTAATACAAGAACAACTTAGCTTAAGGTTCAACAAGGTGATATCATGTTACCTATTTACCATAATCAATACGTATTTTGATATTAATGTTATCTCTTATTAACTACATGGGATATCACTAGAAATCAATGGCACTAAGTATCACATGTATTACACTTGTATGTGATTCCAATGATTGTGTCATAAGCTATTACCCTTATTTTCACCTATCACCATTATCGAGTAGTGTGTATATTCCCCTTATTTCCCTAATCAACACTGTGGAATAGTGATAATTAATATGTGTTCATTACATATAGCTTAGGTATTACTTCAATATCAGTGTGGTTATCGTATACAGTAAACGTTACTTAGTGTTATATATGGTTTATATGTAAGTTCAAGCTCAAAGCTATGATACTAGATCTATGGGTATAATCAATAGAGATCCATATATTATGCATATTACTTAGTTGTATCAATATAGTTAAACATGCTATCTCAAAAACAGAGGCTCTATCTAATCTATTCACATACATCACATGTGTTCACTTTCAATACTATGATTCCAGTCAAAGTTGATCGAAACTAATATAGAAGTAATACTAGCATTATGCATACTAGTATTACCCTTTAAGGAATACTAGTATTATGCATAGTTAATACTATTCAATGGTAATAGTTATGGAAACAAGATTCACCCTTGTCACAACAGAGCTCATATCTCTAATCCTTTTTTATCTCTTTGATTTTCCTCATACCTGCACTGTTCATTTCCTTATATTCCCATATCTATGGTATGCTCATACAGTAAAGCTTCGCATAGTATAGAGCAAATAAGGCAGAGAGAATACCATGTAATTTGTAACTAGTATATGTGCCATATTATTGTAAATACAAAGGGTAATATATCACCAAAGCTAATGTATGAGGTCTCATAGAGGGCTTGTTGTGGTCTCATATCATATTAGCTCATTACTTCATCATGTTCAACCCTATATAGTTAGTTGGTATGATTACAACAAGTTTGATTAATGTTTATGTACACTTACTTTATCCCTATTGTTTCCATGATATTGAGTTTGTTAGACTAGCTAATACACTCACTATGTTGTAATTAATGGGAAACATACACTTATAGGGAGAATACATGGTATTGTAACTCAACTTAAAGATGGTATTGTAATCACATCTATTACTAAAAGCTTAGATACGGTATATGTCATGATATATTAGTAATAACACATATGATAAGATGTATACCATTGCCTATATATGTAAAATGGATTTGTATTAACTAATGGTAATGCTTCTATGGTTCATGTAGTTTATGATTATTGTATGTTCACTAGTATGTACACTATAACTAGGAGTGATGTCCATCTTAGATCGGTATATGTCATGATATATTAGTAATAACGCATATGATAAGATGCATACCATTGCTTATATCTGTAATATGGATCTGCATTAACTAATGGTAATGCTTCTATGATTCAGGTAGTTTATGATTACTGTATGTTCACTAGTATGTACACTATAACTAGGAGTGATGCCCATCTTAGCTCCAAGTAATACGAATGATTCGGGGAATTACAATGGAATCAGATTAAGCATGGGATATTTAAAGCTCATAAGTTAACAGAAGCAGCGACCTATCATATTTACATAATATAAGCACAGTCATGGTCACACTGTATTACTATTGATCCTAGTTATATGTGCATAGTGACCAGTACTCTTCTATATCAATTCCACATGTTATAGCTATCATATATTATGGGATTCCTTATCCTTTTTACTCGTATTGAATAGTGTAAATAGAACTATTACTATAAGAAACACTATAACTATACTAGCAACATCATTAACAAGGGTCTTACAAAGGATATACTCTTATCCAATACAAATGGGTTTTAATTACTCTAATTAAGAGATAGCTAAAGAAATGGAATCAACTTCTTATCTTATCCGTATGAGCTATGTGAATATTACGATATAATTAAGAGTGTAGAGTCTGAGTCTAAGGTATAGGCCAATAATATATGTATGATCTTCATGGAACACTATGGCTATTATCTCTACCACCTTGTATCATAGTATGCATATCGATTCCCCTTGTTCATATGTTACCATATTCACCGGTAAATATCAGACAACTCCTCGGGTCTGGTATTACTAGTATCTATACCATATAAGCAGTATGTTCATGTTAGTTGTAATGGGATTAGTTCATGTATATCACCTATACCTCCCAAATTGACTCCTATTCTGTGCTAGATGTTACTGTGTTCACTAGAATAAAGGTCAATGGCAGTAATACTAACATAGAATTATAAGTCACACTACAGCTCGTACTTTGAATTACAACAAGAGAGCATAGAGTTATACATGGTGTGTTTCATATTAGTTGAGATTAAGTTGTTATTATGATGGCTTACATGCTTTGATTATTATCAGTATTATTATTGATTTAAGTTATATTACCTTTATTAGGGAAACTACATGTATGGTCTGTACAACTTATTCAGATAAAGCACAGATAGCTATGGTTTTCAATAAGGACATAAAATGTGAAGCTTAAGCATATCATAGTTAAGAGATTGGTTAAGTTGAACAGGAGAACATAGCCCTTACTAACACGAACTCAATATAACAGGTATGATCGTAACTATCAGATAAACACACAACGGATTAGAATGGTTATCATTAGTATGTATATACCTTTATCGTAACCATGTATCTATAATGGTCATAATATAACACATAGCCTTTACTAAGCTAAGGGACAGGGCCAAATATGACCCTATCCATGTAGAGGGACATGCCTGAGTTCAGGCATGTCCCTATACATGAATAGGGCCTCACATATATTATATGTGAGCTAGCTCACATATATATTATATGCACGAGCTAGCTCTCTCTCTCTCTCTCTCACACACACACACACACACGTGTGTGTGTGTGTGTGTGTGTGTGTGTGAGAGAGAGAGAGAGAGAGAGAGAGAGAGAGAGAGAGAGAGAGAGAAAGAGATAAATGTTTAATTAACCCAAATACAAATTTTATTTTAAATCATAATTTCCCAATAAAAAAAAATAAATTTCAGATAAAAAATGTTATAAACCATAATTGTACATTGACTATAAATAACAGTTCCAAAATAATATAGTAAAAATCTATTCTAACATTTATAAGAATTTAGTAAACATTGCACCACAAGATTGGTGTTAATTTCACCATATAATAATCTTCTACTTTTGTATTATATTTCAACAAAGAATAACAAAATAAAAATTTGTTTTAACATTTATCAAAATTTATTAAACATTGCACCACATAATTGATTTCAATTTCACCATGTAATAATTATTTAGTTCTATATTATGTTTCCAATAACAAGAAAACAAAATATGAAAATCCATCCAATACAAATAATACAAGCTCAATATAAAATTGTAAAGTTACTAATTGGATATTTAAATCATTATCACACAATCTCGATATTTAAATCATTATAACACATTCTCAATGTAAAAAATAAAAAATATTCACTAAATATTAATCAACATAGCTATCACAACATGTCTAAGGTACTGCTACCACCATTTCACCTTGTTTTCACTAATTTTCAGTGGTCAACAGTAGCCTAGGAATGAGGTCAGGGAGCTTGAAATTTTAGTGCATAGGAATGAGGCTACAAAATTTGCGAGCAATAGACCTTCCTAAGATCTTAGCACCTAAAATTTCAGGGAACAAGTTGGTTCTCTATGCTTGGTGGTAGATGTTTTAATTGTCTTCTGATTTCTTTTGAACCTAAGTACTTGTCTTCTGCTTTCTTTTTGCATCTCAACCTAAATGTTGCCTTAGCAGAGACCTTAAATTTGTGAGATTGGAGAACACCACAATAATTTTCTCCTTTGTATATTTCTTCATTCTAAATAAGCAATAACAGTAGCCATGCATTTCAAATATTTTCATCAAAATGGAAGCACTTTCTAGATTGAAATAAGTAACAATAAATATTAGTAAGCAAAATACTTTAAGGGAAGAATATGGGGTTTTCTTCTGATAAATATTTTTTCTTCATTTAAATTATTTAATTCTGAATCTTTTAATCAGTTATTTAATTTAGAATATTTTAATCATGGGTCAAATTTAGAATGAAAAGTTTACCGATAATTTAAAATGCACCTTTCATTATCATTTATCATTATTGTTTTGAGTTTACAGACTGATTTACAGACATCAAAAACCCAAAGGACAAAGGAAACTATGAACAAATTGCCTTTCCAGATAAGCATAACATCGACGTTCTCACTACACATATATCTGGTGACACGTATAGATGCATGTACATGATCCATGCTCATGTAAGTTCCTCTTTTCTCTAATTTCAATAACCCTCATGTATAGGGTACTGCAGTCATGTGTTTATTTAGACAGTTCATTATTATCTACAACTACTGAAATAGTGTAGAACCTTCACCGAAACATAATTATGTCAATCCTCCAAACATAAAATGCATTACCTACGTATTTGGTAATGGTAAGCTGTATTTTTTTAGTAGATCCTTCGATACTGGTGCTTATGGATATGATCTATATTCTATTCTATCATCCTAATGATGTTAAATTGATGAATATAATTGCAGGAAGCAACAGAAGCAACGATTGAAGCATTTAAACTAGTGATTGGGGACTTAGTTATGTATTTTTTATCCTCACAGTGTATCATGTAGTCTGCAGTGAAATTTGTAATTTAGAACCCTTTCATATTAATCTTTCCCTCTCGACAAAGTTTATATTTATATCTCATTTCCTCTGGACAAAGTTAAATAACCCATTGATAAAAGGAGACTCGTTTCCATCAAGTTATGTCTTATCTAAGCGCAACATCTTCAAACTCAACAATTTGTCGAGCGTTGGAGCGTTGCTGAGAGAATGGGAGAGGAGTATTGTATTATGACAAGAGGCTGACACTATACTACAGACAGTTCTAGTGGGGATTCTTTCTCTCAAGGTTATGGAACAGGCTACGACTCTCGATCTACAAAGGAATCTCAATCTAGCGAGGATGCTAAAACAAGGTCGGGTTCACTAAGATGGAGCCTTTCTGATTAGTGTTTAACTGAGAAAGCATATCAGTGGTAGTAATCAAACACAAAACACATATATTTGCTAGAACTCTTTTAAAATTTACCGCATCTATTGAAACATCCATACACTTTTCAACAACTCCTGATTGGAATTTTGTGAATTAAATCTCCTAAATATTGTTTAACAGTTTGATGGTTTGACAATGTATTTGAGAAGGTAAGAGTTAATTTACATTTTAATTAATAATATTGTTGTGTCTAATTAAATCAACAAGATTTACAATTAATTAAATCAACAAGATTTACAGAAATTTACTTGGACTACCTACAACTCCAAGACCCTCCCGCCCGTAGCTCCAACGTCCACTCGACATCCTATTCGCCTGCCCGCAACCACGACGTGCAACACTATTTCCACGATCACGCTATCGCAGCGCCACTATCGGAGATCCACCCAATCGTCCAATCACGTTATCGCCAACAGAATCAACTAACAACTATCGCCAACACTATCAACTATCGCCAACAACAACTATCGCCAACACTATCAACTATCGCCAACAACAACTATCGCCAACACTATCAACTATCGCCAACAACAACTATCACCAACACTATCAACTATTGCCAACACTATCGACTAACCACGACCACGCTATCGCCGACACTATCAAATAACCAACAACTTAGAAAAACCATAACAGTTGCGATGTGCGGGTAATATATAAATCTCTTTTCGGTCGAAAGAACTTTTCGGCCAAAATATCTTTCGACCGAAAAGATGTTATCGGATGAAAAAAATCTGTTCGACTAAAATTCTACATGAAAATTGAGGGCGTCGTCACGGTACCGTTCGATTTTATGTTCAAAGGTTCGGCCGAAACATATTTCATCCAAAAAAATAGAACTTTCAGCCGAAACAAATATTAGTTTGACCAAAAAAGGTCTTTTGGAATTTTGGAGATCTGATTCTCACGAAAGTGTTACCCACCTTCATGAATTTACCCCAAGGCAGAGTGATTCCATCATGATAGTGGTGGGTAAGCTTACAAAAGCTACACATTTTATACCAGTGAAAACAAATCACAAGGCAACTAATATTCCAAAAATTTACATGAAGGAAATTGTTAGGCTACATGGTGTGCCTAAGGAAATAGTGTCAGGAAGATATCCCAAGTTCACTTCTAAATTTTAGAAGGGATTTGGGACTAACTTTAATTTCAGTACAACATATCATTCAGAGTCATATGGGAAAACAAAAAGGACTAACCATATAATTGAATATATGTTGAGAATGCATGTAATGAACAAGCCTTCCAAGTGGGAAGGACACCTTCATCTAGTTGAGTTTGTGTATGATAATGGGTATCATGCATCATTGAATATGAGCTTGTTTGAATCCTTGTATAGAAGGAATTACAATACACTAGTAAGTTGGGACAACCCGGTAGAAAGAGTAGTTATGGGGAAATTGCTAAAGGAAATGGAAGAACAGATGGTAAAGATTAGGCATAATTTAAAGGTTGCACGTGATAGGAAAAAGAGTTATGCAGATAAAAGTAGGAAATACAGGGAATTAAAAGTGGGCGAGCATGTATTTTTAAAAGTAAATTCTAAAAGGAGCTTGCTAAGATTGGGAATTTTCCCAAAGTTGGCAGTCAGATACTATAAGTCATTTAAATTTTTAGAGAAGATAATCCTAGTTGCATACATGATTGAATTGTATGCATCCATGAGAATTCATAATGTTTTTTATGTGTCTTTATTAAAGAAATATATTCCTAATCCTAACCACATAATTGATTAGATTGTGATCTAGGTGGAGCACAAAGAGGACTTTCGAGTGGAACTAGTGCACATCCTGGAGAACAAAGTTAAAGTGATTAGAAACAAATCCATCATACTGGTAACGGTTCAATGGACCTACTACGGTCCTGAAGATGCTTTTGAAAATTTTGAAAAAATATGATTGCATATTTGTATATAAGTGTGCAAGGCTCCATTTTGGTAGTTGGAATTCTTGAGGGGGTACAACCTGAGGAACTATGGTGCAGTGAGGGGGGTAAAATTTCTTGGGTTGTGCAGGTTGAGGGGAATGAGAGATTGTTGGTTGGAATTGTTGCAAGAGTTGTGAACTTGCAAAAGAACCAAGTATTATGATGCAAAATTTGTATACGTGTGTCAGTATGGTGTTGTGCACTTAGGAAAGTGCAATATGTAGGGGGAGGGGAATGTAACATCCCCATTTTTAGTCCTTGTATTAATGATATGTACTGTAAACACAACATATGGCCATGAATTGGTACAAACTGAGGAACTATGGTGCAATGAAGGAGTTAAGATTTCTTGGGTTGTGCAGGTTGAGAGGAATGAGAGATTGTTGGTTGGAATTGCTGCAAGAGTTGTGAACTTGCAAAAGAACCAAGAATTATGATGTAAAATTTGTATACGTGTGCCAGTATGGTGTTGTGCACTTAGGAAAGTGAAATATGTAGGGGGAGAGGAATCTAACATCCCCATTTTTAGTCCTTGTATTAATGATATGTAATGTAAACACAATGTAGGGCCATGAACCTGACTATGTAATATGTAACCATTGTATATAGAAAAACAATAAAATAAAAATGTAACGTCAACTATAGATAGATTTGGATGGAGTAATGGGGGCTGAGTTTCCACAAGATAGGGGAGGTTCTAAGAGAATATCTAAAAGAGGGGTCGAAGGGGGGGAATTACCCATGTCTATTAATATCAACCCACTTTCTAAAATTATCATTATGTATAAACCTTCTAATTTTCCTCTTAAGTGTATGAAATCCCCAATCATTAAACACATGTAAGAGGGTTGATGTTAAAAGTCACATATCATATTTATGAGTGTTAAGATTAATGTTGTTATTAGGTTATTTTCAATATTCTCAATGTATTTACAAAACAACAACATAAAGAGGATTACTGAAAGAAACACAATCACAAGGTACACAACATTTCATACTGGGAAACCCTCACGGGGGAGAAAACCCAACAAAAAATTCCTCAATAATAGATTGCCAATACAATGCCAAAACTAAGACCAAGAATCCAAGAATAAACTAGGACTGAGCATGTGCCTCTCTTATCCTTCCTCCTGCAACTGCAACTACCTTCAAAAGATGTGCACTAGATGAGTGAGTGAGTGAATGAAAAAGTGAGGTGCCATCCTCACTTATAAATACTCATTGAAGAGGCGCTTAGGGTTATGTCTCTTCACTTAGTAGGGCCGACTTCTTCTAAGAGTGGTTAAAGCCACTTTATAAACCCTAGGGGCCGACTTTACAAATGCCACTATATAAATATGGTTTGACCAATCCACAAAAGGGGATTTGGTCGTATACAAGTCCCGACATGATCAATCCACAAAATGAGATTTTATCTATAATGTAATAACTAAAATATAATTAGAATATTCTTCGAATCTACAATATTTCAACAATGAGATCATGGGAGATGAGTACAATCAACATTGGGGAGTGTGAGATTCAACTTGCATGGGAAAAGAAGGAAATTTGTATGGGAAAGGTAGGTAGTTTTTGGGAAAGCAATGGAGAACATAGTGCTAGAGATTGAAGTCAATCATAGTGGGCATGTATGGTAGCTATTAGAACAAAAAATGCATGAAGAATCAAATTGTTAGGCCTATAGAGTGATTTTATGTGTGATACATTACCCTACAATAGTGAGCTTTTTGCTATGAGTTTTCCTTGTAGCTAACATCCCTGGAGTCCCCAACAAGAGAGATTCCTAGACAACCTATGATGGATCCCTCGAGGGAAGTTGGAAGGCCTAAGGGACCATGGTGCAGAGAAGGGGGATCACATTCCTCGGGTTGTCCTAGTTGAGGGGAAGAGAGTCGGAGGATTGGAATAGTTGTCGGAAAAAGTAGTTTGCTTTGGGTAGAATTGAGTTTTGAGTGGATAGTAGAGACAGCCTCTCTTATGGATTCATAGCCCCAACTTGGGGGTGATTTTCTAATGCGATTTGGAGCAAAAAATATATGTTTGGGAGGAACTTTCATCCTTTGCAACTGGTTGCACATCTGTTGATAAAAATATATGTGTTTTATATCTATTTTGATGTTCTTATTGATGGGATTTAATTGTTGTTGATAAATTATGTTAAAGAGTGAATTATATGCTGCTATGTGTATGCATATTTAGATGAAATTCATAATTCTATCAAATACATGTTAAATACTCAATGCGTTGCATTTTATTGTGAAAATTATTTGTTGCGTATTTACTCTAAGTTTTAAGAAATGTACATATTGTTGTGTGAATGTTTAATGGGATTGCAATCATGTCTTTATAATACTCTTAGACACATGGATTCCATAGCATGTTACATTGCATAAATTTTAATGGTATTAGAAAATTTAAAATTTTTATGGGTTTAGTAGTGGGGGACACTACAACCTCAATGGCCAAGGGGGCATCTGAGTACGCTACACGATTAAACATGTACCATTATACATATAGAATATTCCTTAATCAACACTAAATTCAATCCCTGCACACATTCTTTCACTTTTTTTTTCTAAATTAGGATCATGAAACTACCTTCTATCGATGACTACCTCGAATAATACTTCATTTTCTAGGTTGTTGTTCTAGTTCAAGATCCTAATACACTATTATTCCTTTGGGAAATCTGATTTTGTAATGTGACCTCTAGAATTCCCACGTGGCCAAACACCCAAGAAAAATAACCATGTCAACAAACAAACATAATGCATACAAATACGTGAGCATTGACCATAGTTTCATAGGGTCAAGATTGGGGTATTACACATTCTTGTTTTCCATCATGAGTATAGTGCTAAAGATATCAAATGCATAATGAGTGACAATTTGATATATGCCTTTTGTTTCATATATTTATCCCTATTATAATATGGTTTTGTTATTAGAAAAATGTGAAGAGATGGAGCCTAAATAAGGTTCACTAAAACAATGCCTCACAGAGTAAAAAATTACTAACATAGCAACCAACCTCCCTTATCAAAAGGAAACCTTTCTTATTAAAACTTGGAAAACTATTGAAGTTTCTTAGAAATTGTTAGTGGAATATAATGAACTCTTAAAAACTATTAAGGAATTGATGTTGGACTTGATGTAGAAGAGTGACAAGTTGGCAAAGATGGTAGAAGAACATGCTACAATATCCATATATGAAATGAGGAAGCTAGATGTTCACATTAAAGACTTGGTAACATAAGTTGATCACCTACAAGATGATCAACAAACATTTTCCACCAGGTTACACGAGTAAGAAACTACCCTTTAGTCTATGCAAGTGAGCCAATTGGATTATTTACAACTCTTGAAATGGTTGGTTTAGCATGTGCTCAAGAGATACTCAACAAGATTAAGTGGAGGTATAGAGTGAGTTGTAATGGTTCACAAGGTGCAGACTTCCCTCTAGAAGCTTGTAACCTTTTTCAAAGCCAAGTGTCAACAAACATAAGTCCACTTATAACAACTAAACCAAGATATATATATATATATATATATATATATATATATATATAGGTTCATGAAACAACATGTAACTCATGGATGAGAACATCAATTTGATGACATTGCACAATACCTTGAATGAGTGGTTTAGATATAAGGATAAATGGATACCTTAGGTGGACAATACCTTGACACATTTTGAGGTCAATAGTTAGTAGAACCACCTACCTTATCTTCTAGCCTATAAATATGAACTTTCCATTCAAATAGATAACTTCCACTCTTCACATGCTACCTCTCTAGGCCAAGTCCAATAATTGTACAAATCATATAAAACCTCTTTGTTTTGGCATCTAGGACCAATAGCATATAGTATTCAGTAGAAAGTGCTAGACATCTCAACATTAGAGATTCATCATGTAGCTATGGCTTAAAGAAATTTTTAAGAGACATGTCACTATGAGATGGTTACTACAAATGATAGTTTTTGAACATACATAATTGTATCAATATTGTGACTATAATATGGAAGCCAGGAATTGCTCAACTAAATTTGAAAGAAATTAAACAAAATCAGAATAGTGAACGTATGCTAATGATCCACATCAACTTTGGAGTTGGCTTCTAAAAATGGTGAACATTGTAAGTTCATGTTGTAAAAAATAAATATGTAATAAACCTGAACAAAATGAAGAATATAATGATTATCGATAGTCTATCCTAATTTATGATCCTATGAACATTGGGAGTATGGTCAACTAAGTTTGCTACAATGAACACTATGTACTAAATCAATCCATACATAAAAAAAAAATGAAAAATAGACATAGGTCTGTTGATACTGAGAGGGGGGTGAATCAGTATCAATTACAATTTAAAACCTTTTTCAACTTATGCTTAAACCATTCAATTATATCCAATGAGCAATGAACAATAGTATAAGAGTTACACCAATACACCACAATACACCATGCACAATATATGAGAAATAATCAATAGTTATTGTTCAAGGGAAGTAATGACTTCCAAAGGTAGCTAC
>ML784229.1:93461-120785 GCA_009831015.1 Picea engelmannii | reverse complement strand
CAATCAGCAGATGTATGAGGCTAGTGTCATCTCTCTGAGGATGAAACCTCCCATTCCCATATATATATTTTAGTTTTTTTTTTCTAACAATGAAGGGCAGCCATGCTTACAGCCCTGTACATTTTCGGTTCTTTAGATTCTCACAGAATAGATTTTCTGTCGGGTTGTAATGGATTTCCTGGTTTAGCTTGTTGGATTTTCTTGCTGTTAACCATGAATGTGAGTGAATAAGCCAAGTTTGGAGGTCTTTTAGTAATAATTTGAATTGGCTATGATAAAAATATTGCATTCCCCATTTGAGTTTCCAACCATTTTAGAAGCCACCTTGATTGATATGTTTCCAATAATTAAGCAGGCCATTGATGAGCTCGTTATACTTTATCTAATCATATCTTATACTGATTATTTCATATGACATGAAAGTCTCAACTATAGACCAAATGGGCCTGTCCTAGAAACTTGTATGAATCCTGTTTGTTTTCTTACAGTGAAGAACGTAATGCATGGGGAAATGAGAAAAGTATACCAAAGAAGAAAGAAAAGGGCGCCAGCGATACTGAGGAATGTCTATAAAAAAGATGGTGTGCTCAGGTGATCTCCCTCAACAGAAAAACAACAAGGCAAATAAAGTACCATCGGCTGTGACTCTGTGAGTTTCTTTCTTCCCTTTATCTTGAATACAGTGTTAGGTTTGAGTTGGATATACTGTTGTTGAGAAAGTGACTGAGTTTCCTTTCCATTCCATTGCAGCTGGAGGCCTTTAATCTCTGCCCTTTGAGCTGTCATGATTGCTTACATACATGATGAAGAAAAGGAAGGCCATCAGCAAACCAGTACTTATGGTTTTACAAACTATGCCAGGATTTGCATCTATTCACGGAAATTGGATCCAGCTAACATATCTCCTTTGGTTAACCAAAGGCTTGGCTTTGGCTTTGACCATGGTCATGTGATCGTCTTTTCACTAGAAAACAGAATCTACTGTAAGGAGGAGGAAACTCTAAAATCTAGTCTGGAAGATCCTGAAAATCTGACTTAGATTCTCCAAGAATCTATACATATTTTTTTCCTTGTAGAGATTTTGCAAGGATCTATACATGTTTTTCTCAACTACATGAGAAATTTTTGAATTACAATCACTATTAATCTTTATTAATCTTAGTCTTAGATGGTATAATGTTTTTTCTTATCTGATTGATTTCCAGATTTTCCAAGTATCTATACATGTTTTTCTCACATGATAATTTTTTGAATTACAATCTCTATTAATCTTAGTCTTAGATGGTATAATTTTTTTTTCTTATCTGATTGATTTCCAGGCATAGAATTTTTAAGTACAATCACTATTAATTCTTACATGTTATAAGTGCTTTTTTTATTTGATTTCCAGGCATGTAAGTTTTAGTTACAATCACTGTTAATCTTAGATGGTATAATTTTTTTATCTGATTGATTGATTTCCAGGTAGGAAAATTTTAATTACAATCATTATTATAATTTTTTTTCTTATCTGATTGATTTCCAAGCATGGAAGTTTTAATTACAATCACTGTTAATTCTTAGATGTTATAATTGTTTTTCTTATTTGATTGATTTCCAGACATGGAAGTTTTAATTACAATCACTGTTAATTCTTAGATATTGTAATTGTTTTTCTTATCTATCGATTTCCAGGCATGGAAGTTTTAATTACAATCACTGTTAATATGAACTGTTAATATGAGATGGTATAATTTGTTTTATTAGGTATGGAAGTTTTAATTACCATCAATGTTAATTTTTAGATGTTATATATATTTTTTTCTTATTGGACTGATTCCAAGGCATGTTAATTTTTAGATGTTATATATATTTTTTTCTTATTGGACTGATTCCAAGGCATGGAAGTTTTAAGTACAATCAAGGTTGATTCTTAGATGTTATAACTTTTTTCCAAATCTGATTGATTTCCAAACATGGAAGTTTTAATTATAATCAATGTTAATTCTTAGATGTTATATATTTTTTTCTTATCTGATTGATTTCCAATTTTCTTTCCAGGCATGGAAGTTTTAAGTACAATCTGTGTTAATTCTTAGATGTTATATGATTGATTTCCAGGAATTGAAGTTTCTCCATTTTTTTAATATGTTATTAATATGAAAAAACATATTAATGATTTTAAAATCTTTTTTAAGACATTTTTTAATGTTTATTAGATGTAGCTTGGGTGGTTGGGAGGAATGGTTGTTATCCTCTTCACCAGGTTCAATTCCCACCATAAACCCACCAATCCTAACTTCTGACTAATGACAAATAACTAATATTAAAAAAATAAAATTCCTTAATATACCTTATCTACAGAAAACAGGTATATATTGCTTTTATAGATAAGCTTCGCTTAGATTCCTTAATATATCATATTTACAGAATACAGGTGTATATTGTTTTTATATATAAGCTTGGCTTTGACCGTGATCATGTGACGATTTAAAATCTAGTACAATTTTAAAGAGAAAAAATAAAAATATCTACGCTGAATTTATAGCCCAGAAGCAATTTGGCAGTAATAAAGATCCAAGATGGCAAAGTCCCTTTCATTTCTTTGAAAAATAATATGAAAAAACAGATCAATGTGCCTCCGGGAGATATGTCAGAATGTATTTTACTGACGGAAGTTTCGTTATTATAAACTTAAATGCATTTTTAAGTGTATAATCAAAATTTAAATTTAAAGAATTTGTTTTATGAGATGAAATAATAAATCATATCCAAGGTCAACAACTTATTATTCACTAGCCAATCATACTCGTGATGTTGAGAGAATGAGAGAATAATTCCAAACTATTAAATTGACAATATTATTATTTTCACAAATACAACCAAATGGAATCAAATCATTTAAGTATCATTAAAGACTTGTAATGACTATATGATGTAAGTTCTCTATGTAACACTTAGATGCATGATAGTACCCTAATTTCTCTCATATTGGGTCCACACTATAAGGTCAAACCCATGGAATCAAATCATTTAAGTATCATTAAAGACTTGTAATGACTATATGATGTAAGTTCTCTATGTAACACTTAGATGCATGATAGTACCTTAATTTCTCTCATATTGGGTCCACACTATAAGGTCAAACCCATGGAATCAAATCATTTAAGTATCATTAAAGACTTGTAATGACTATATGATGTAAGTTCTCTATGTAACACTTAGATGCATGATAGTACCCTAATTTCTCTCATATTGGGTCCACACTATAAGGTCAAACCCATGAAGAGAAGACTCCAAGTGTTTGATGTCACAACATATCTCATATTGTGTTAACTTTATTAAGCACAAACTCAAGTAATCACATAGCTTTATAGTTAATAAAACTGTAAAAAAATAAATACAGAGGATTAGGCACAAACTCTAGTAATCACATAATTTCATAGTTAATAAAACTGTAAAAAAAAATAAAAAAATTTATAGAGGTAATTCAGTCATGTTGAAATCCTGATTTATTATTTATTAATTATCATTATATTAAATGTAATTAGATGGAATTATTATTCAAATATTTTTGAATCTTTTGTATATACATCTAGAAGACTAATTCTTATAATCATTTTGTTGTGCATTTAGAGATCATGCAATAGAAGGTATCCCTCCCAAGGGGCTTCATATTCATTCATTGAGTCATCTCATCCATGCATGACATTACTAAATTGGTGTTTATTTTGGTTATTTATCACATATAGTTTGGAATGTGGAAATTTCAAGAATCACTTTATAATGCAAATTTAGAAATTTCACCTCAACCTTAGAGTTCTCATGATCTATTTGTTGTGAACTTTGAGCCATAGGGTTGAATTTGAAATATAAATTACAACAACATGTCACTTTTGTCCAATCAAATACACAAGGTAGCCAAAGAAAAAGAACACCAAACAATTGTACATGAAGGGAACTATGGCTTCATCCCTTGGGGTACAAATTCCAACATATAACAAACATGAAAATTACTTAACTAAAACAGATTTGTTATATCCATAAATATAACCACTTAGCTTCTATAGAGTTTGTCAAATCACTCAACAAAATCAGCTAGTTGTTCACAATAAATCTGTAAACCAAACAATCATAGAAACTACTCATTCACCATGAGATTATAAGCTAAAAATCAAAATTGCAAGTACACAAAGTTCGGACAGGAAAGCACTCTTCATGTATACACAAAATGAAGTTACTAGTACATACCAACAACTTATACCAAGATGGTACAAGATCATGCTTCAAACATATCACAAACCAGGATACTCCAATGCTCTCCAAATCCTAGCTAGGGTAAGCACAACAAACTAGCATTGCACCAACTACCAAACCCTAGGCATCAACTCCTCATGGCTAGGACTCACTCCCAACCAAAGCTAGTTGCTCCAATAAAGATCCAGAACAAGCTAAAATTCACACCCACAAGTCTTCTTTGTCACCTACATTTGCATCACATAAGAGAGAAATAATATAATCATCCACTATCTTCTCCACATCTAACACTCCATGTAGTTTTAGGGTTTCCAATGCCACAAACCCTAGTCTTCTTCTCTCGCAAGAACCACAAGAACAAGTGTCTCTTTCGTGATTTGTAAACTATCGTGGATATTCCACTAGAAAAACTCATCTCAACAAATCTTATAATATTTTGAAATCTTAGCCTATGCAGACTATTTTTCCTTAAATCCCAGATTAATTATTTACTAGCTTTGCTTGAATTTATGAAAATAGTTGATTAAAAAAATGAAATAAATGAGAAAAAGAACACACCATCCACACACAAATAAACACATGATATATCCTGGGAAACCCAATATGGGAGAAAAACTAGCTAGAAGGTGAGGCCTATGCTCTGCTCTCTTTTCTTTAGTTATGGAAAACAAGTACACATAAAAAGGCAGTCACTATGGAGTTGCCTTTGATAGTGTGGCCTAAATGGATTCTACATAATCTCTTACCTCCTCTGTTATGCTCACAGAATACTACTCCTTCGATTACTTTCTCAATTATGGAACAAGTATAATACAAAAGAATGGAACCCCTTTCTCCTCCTAGTGGCCAATATTTAACATAGCCCGATAGTCATCTAGGGTTAGGGTTTTGACTTCCTCAACCCTGAATTAATGATCAGGTTTGGACCTTCTAGAATATTCTTGAAAGTATACACATGGATATCCCCATATGTGTGAGTAATGGGGGTTGATGTAGCATCCACTTGTACCATGGTGATCAAAAAGGTAGGTCAACTTGTAGGAGGCATAACTTTTACATATGATCTCCAATTGAGGCGTTTGCTGCACCATTGGAAATGTATTGGAGTATCGAACACTGTTAAGGGTGTGGACATAAGTTCTAAATACTGTAACCTCCCAAAAAACCATTTTTCCTCAAAAGGTATTTAGAATTTTCTGAACCCCAATTTTCTAAACTAGAACTTGCCAATAAAATGGCCCAACAAGCCAATTTCTCCAATTTTTCCACCTAGAAAATATCAATATAGATGAAAAATTATATGATGATCCAATCCAAATCATACCTCCCCATTTAGGGAGTCTTTTGGTTCCAAAAATCTTTACTGAATGAGGTCAAGAAATTTTCCCTCTACCTTCTCCCTGGAGTACCATTTTTCTTTTCTTGGAATTTTTCCTTTCAACCCAATTTGCCAAAAGTCATGCCGCCCTTGTCTTGTAGTTGTGGACCTCTTATGAAAAATTGTATCTTCTTTCAACTCTGCTTGAGCTTCTTATGCCAAGTCCTCTATGGTAGGTATGAATTTCTCCACCTCCTGATCCAGCATGGGAGAATCATAGAGTTTTGAATTCTCCAAATTCACTACTAAGTAAATGTGCATGTATGGGGGCATACTGAGTTAATATAAGTCATCTCCTACCTTCTCCAATACCTCAAAAGGGGCATACCATATATCCTTGATCTTCTTACTAAGACCCTATAGTCTTTCCTTGTTCAACTGTAACCAAACTCTATCTCCTACTTTGAACGTCTTCTTAGTTTTGTGTTGATCTATCTAATATTTTCAACAAATTTCTTTGCTCTCAAAGCTTCTCATGTGATGTCTTCCCTCACTCCTCCTTGTTTTCCATATGTAACATCCAACAAGGAAGATGGAAAATACTCAAAGCAAGTTTCAAAAGGGGACTTAATAGTAGAAGTGTGGACTACTTTGTTATAAGAGCAATGAATATAGATCATATTTCCATCCTAGGTCTTCGGTTGCTTCTAATTGTAACCCCTCAAAATTTGCACCAAAGTCATGTTGACTACTTCTGTCTGCTCATTTGTCTATGGATGGAATGATATATATATATATATTCAACTTCATGTCCATCTTCTCCCAAACTGTAGTCCAAAAGGCACTAATACATATGGTATTCATGTTCAAGATGATGCTCCTAGGTATCCCAGAGTGCACCCAAACCTGTTCAAAGAACATGTTTGTTACTTCTTTTCCTTTGATGGTATTTTTACAAGGCATAAGAATGAACATCTTGTTGAACCTATCAACTTCCACAAAAGGATAGTTGTGTCCCTTCCTGGATTTTGGTAAACCTCCCACAAAATCCATGGAAATGATTTCCCAAGGTTGAGTGGATACAAGTAAGGGATGGTATAGACCTTTCTTTCTATTACTGGGACCAAAAGGATTTTTCACTTTCAAACCACAACTATAATCTCTTACCCAAATAATAATGAGAAATAGACATGCTAAGACTAAGGAGATATAATTATGTTAAGAGTAAGGACTAGAATCCCTATCATTCCCCCCAACAAAAAAAGAATTGGCATATAATGCTTCAGAGAGAGAGGTAAAATGTTGTTGCATATGATGCCAAGAAATCCAACGATCTTGATGTCGAAGTGACCATGATGAGAAACAAGGTAGGAAGTGTTGGATCCCTGATGAGTTTGGTGAGTCTTCATGATGAAAATTTGACCCGTAATAAGTGGAAGTTGAACAACTAGAACAATATATGTTTAATGATTGGTTGATTCCTGGTATGTGTTGACAATATCATTGATGCTCAAATGATTGGAATGAAAAACATTGAGAACCTTAAGGGAGGCTTGAAGTGATGATTGATTCGAATAGGGCGATGAACTAGTGAAAAGAGTCTACCAAATCTAAACTTCCAAGAAAGGAAATAACTCTATAACAAGTGAGAAAATTTAAAGTTTGTAGATTGTCCTTTGAAGGTGGTGTCTCGGGGGAACTGAGGTTGATGAGTGAGAAACAAAATTGCTAAAAGAGGAGGTGTACAAGAGTCTTTTGTTGAATGAACCTGGTGTTGCAACCATGGATAATGATGTGGATAGGGCTGTTAGATAAAATCTAGAGAATGCTTTTGAAAAGCAACGTGTTGTTGTACTTCCAATGTACTATCAATAAGATATTCAATGTTATATTTATACAACAAGGAAGTATCTTTGAATGGATCATATTGGGCCTTCTGCGCATATTGATAAGGTTGGCCAAGCAACAAACCACAATAATCCATATTGGTCACATCATGAGTGACTTTATCCAAAAATTTAAGACCAAAATAAAATAACACAGTGCATATATGCATGATCTATGCAAATGAATTGTTATCCTTCCATCCATGTGCATAAGGATGAGGATGAGGGTCCACTGACAAGTGAAACTTATTGACAATGGATTTGGAAATCAAATTTTCTTGTGAGTCATTTTTTTTGTTTGCTAGCATGTTCGTGACTTGCAAGACTAGCATGTGGCTGAGAAACCGCAACCACGGGGCATCTAATCCATCGAAATCACCTGGGGATTGGAATTGGCCTAGGCCACACCAACATTTAGCTGGTTGGATTTTTTGGTGTCTCCTCCCAGCGGGTTCGAGCCTGGGTTTCCATGCAAAGCGAGGCCCATCGAAACCCATTGCGCTAATGGGATTTGACCTTGTGAGCCATTGTTAAGGATAAAAGCAATGGAGAAATCATGGGATAGATGAGCACGTGTGATGAATAGATTATCTTAGGCTATCCGGGGAGTGGAGTGTGGCAACAAGGCAACTTTATTGAGTTGACCTTTCAACTCATCATAGATCATGTCTTCACTAGAGACCTCAATAGGAAATTGTACAATTAACATTTTCTTATTCAACTAGAAAATTCGAACGTATCATGTCCTTGTTTCTTACGATATTGGCAAAACTTAGTAGAAGAAGAAAAATATGAGGACCATGTAGAAGTAGGAGGTGTAGGCTTTAAAGTTGTAGACTTGGAAGAATGTTGTTGAGGTTTGCATTGATCTAAGAACTTCTTTTTGGAGAATTGTTCTTGATTATATGAAACATCAATGGTGGTGATATCCATGTACTTCATCTCATGATACAAATGTTCATGTGGACCACTTTTAAATTTAAGAATGATATTTTCAACTATTTTGGAAATGCCAAGAAGGATACACAACCGATTGAACTAGTGGATGCATTATTGTATGAGTATGTTGAAACCTTGACGCAAGTGAATCCACTTGATGTTCATATCTTATTTATAGTTGAATGGATAGAATGCAATACTACGAGCTTCTAAAAGAACTATCCAAGTGGTAACTAGATTTTGATTTGTCACTGTAAAATTTCAAACCCCAACCCAGTTTCAGTTTCGTTGATTTTTCAACCAATGTTTAATGCCCAAACCCATAATTATAAAAACCAATTAAATACAACAGAAAATAATTTCAGAACTGAAACATGTGGATTCTGAACATCTTTTATAACGCATAAATAAAATATCAGTAGCACATAAACTCAGAAAAATATTGACACAGATATTTTCGGTCTAACAGTGACCCTGGAAAAACCCACAAGGGGAAAAACAGTGAGAGAGGGAGATTTTTATTATTTAGGAGCTTCCGAGAAATTCTGTTACAACATGTTCATCTTCATAAATTTAATGACAAACTTATCTCGATAACCGTGACAATTCTTCACACAGGAAAATGAGCCAAACTCCTCAAAACTCTTTACAGAATTTTTTGCAATAAATTACAGGTCTGCTCCTCGATCTCTGTGCCTCCAAATGGCTGTACAATTGCCTTGAAATTTGTGCCAACATATTCAACAAATTTATGGGTGCATTAATGGTTGTGCGGTCGCCTTGAAAACCATGCCAAACTTTCCAGAAACACCACACAACAACCTGCCTCGATTTATGTGCCAAGAAAGGATTGTACAGACCTATATGAAATCCGTATGGTACGGCCTGATTACGACTATCTGTCCCTCCTCAAAATTTGTTCCAAATTATGACTGTACGGATTGATAAATCTGTGCCGTACAAAAAGAATTAAATTTTGTCTGCTGCCTTGATTTCTGTGCACAAAAAAGATTGTACAAACCCTGAAATTTGAACCCAAAGGGCCTCACAACTGGCCTGACTAGCTGCGATATACTCAGCCTCTGCAGAACTCAAAGCCACTGAATTTTTCTTCCGACTGAACAAAGACACAACTGTTGAGCCCAATCCGAAACAACACCCCGAAGTACTCTTCCTGTCACGGACACATCCTGCCCAATCCGAATCTGTATAGCCAACCAAATGAAATCCATCTCATCTCTGATAGTCCAGACCATAATCTATCATACCACAAAGATACCTGAGTAGATGTTTTGTTGCAACCCAATGCACTCTCCTAGGCTCCACCATGAACTGACTGAGAGTGTTGACAGTGAAACAAATATCTGGCCTGGTATTGACCAAATACATCAATGACCCGATCAAATGACGATACAAAGTGGAATCCACCAACTGTGACTCGAAATCATGAAGCTTCTTCCAGTTGGTAATCATGGGAGTGGTCATGGGCCTACAATCCTCCATCTGAAATCTGCTCAAAATGTCACACAAATACTTCCCCTGTCCCAAGAATATGTGTCTAGGCTCCTGCCAAACCTCCAATCCCAAAAAATAATGCATCAGTTTGATATCAGTCATCTCAAACTCTGAAGAAAGGCTTTCCTTGTAGCTGTTGATGAGTCTCTTTGCCCCTGTAATGAATAGATCATCCACATATAGCAGAAGAATGATAGGATCCTCTCCAACCACAATGTAGTATAGGTTGGGATCCACCTCACTCTTCTCAAAACCCAACTACTACAAATAGGCATCTATCCTTGAATACCAAGCTCTGGGAGCTTGTTTCAACCCATACAATGCCTTCTTTAGTATACACACATGAGACTCTCTCCCATGCACCTCAAAGCCCAATGGTTGCTCAATATACACCTCCTCTTGTATAAGACCATTCAGAAATGTGGTCTTCACATCCATTTGGTGGATCTTCCAACCCATATCTGCTGCAATGGATATCACTGCCCTCAAAGTGTATCTAGCCATCGATGCAAAGGTCTCATCATAGTCGACTCCCTCAACCTGTGAAAACCCTTGAGCCACAAAGTGAGCTTTGTACTTCTCAATACTGCCATCTGCAACATGCTTTAGTTTATAGAGCCACTTGGAAGTCACCATTGACTTCCCCTCAAGTCTAGGAACAACTTCCCAGACATCGTTCTTCATGATGGAATTGTACTCTTCCATCATGGAATCTATCCAAACCTATCTACCAGAAGCCTCCTCAAAAGTGGAAGGCTCTGACTCCCGAATACTTCTCACCATTGTAATGTAGCTGCAAAACCTCTCCGGAGGTTTACTCTCCCTCACTGCCTGTCTGGGATTCCGCACCGAACCATGTGCCTCCCTCAAAGTATCCTAAAGCCACTTGGGCTTCCTCCTCTCTGAAGTAGTGTCCCGTGGAGGGGACTCTCCCTGATCAACCCCATCTCCCGACGACAGTGATTCTGAAGTAGACTCTGGAGTACTCGATCCTGAAACCTGTGGACCAATAGCCTGCGAACCTGAATCTTGTGGCCTTGTCACCTGTGAACCTGTCGTCCCTGAAACTGGTGGCCCCGAACTCTGTGTCACTGTAGTCTGTTGCGGACTCACCTGAATCTCAGGTGAAGACTCCTCACCCTTCTCTGTCCCTCTAGACTTCCTAAAGGATCCGTCCTCCTCAAATCTAACATCCCTCCTCCTCAAATCTGACATCCCTCCTCAAGAAAATCTTCCTCGAGGAAGGAAGGTATATATGGAAATCCTTTGAAGTCTCAATGTACCCAACAAAGATCCCTCTCTCTCTCTCATGGGATCCAACTTTTTCCTCTTCTCAGAAGGGACATGTGAATAAGTGATGCACCCAAAAATCTAAAGGTGCCCCACCTCATGATTCTTCCTAGAAAAAGCCTCCTCAGGAGTCATGCTCCCCACAGACTTGTGAAGACTCTTATTCTACAGATAAACTATAGTGTAGCATGCCTCAACCCATAAAAAGAGTGGCAGCCCCTGATCATGTAGCATGGATCTCACAGCCCCAACAATGGCCATGTTCTTCCTCTTTGCAACCCCATTTTGCTGTGGGTTGTAAGGAACAATCAACTCTCTCTTGATCCCCTCTCCTACACAGAAGTCCACGAACTCCTTGGAGGTATACTCACCCCCATTGTCCGTCCTCAAAACTCTGATTTTTTTCCCTGTATGGTTCTCCACAAGAGATTTGAAATCTTGGAACCGACTGAAGACCTGTCCTTTGGTCTTCATGAAGAAAATCCAAGACTTCTGTGAGAAGTCATCAATGAATACAACACAGTATAGAAAATGAGTCAACGATGTTGAAGACATCAGGCCACATACATATGAATGTATAAGATCAAGAATCCATGCTGCTCTACTGTCACTGCTCGAAAAAGCAGTCTTGGTGTACTTTCCCAAAGCACACCCCTTGCACAACTCATGGTGCTCTGAACTGAAATCTAGAACTCCTGTCACCATCTCCCTCATCACCCACAAATCCCCATGGTGAAAATGTGCCATCCTTCTATGCCATAGCTCACATAGGTCACTTCTCCTGGTAGTGTGAATCAATGCTCTCCCTGGCTGGAACATAAGCTTGTACAACTTCTCATATCTAGTCCCAATCACTTTGTCCGAAGTGATACTAGACCCCTTTGGGTAAAGGAGCACCTGCCCATCACAGAACAAGACCTCGTAGACCCTCTCCTCAATAGCAGAAACTGACACTAAGTTCTTCTTCAAGCCCAGAACATATAGAACCTTTATCAAAGACATGGGAGGCAAAGACTCCCTTTGAAATGCTACAGTCCTGCAACCAACTTCCTTGACCTCCCAGTCATCTCCAAGCACTACCTCTACATCTCCAATCTGTGTGAGGTCTGCAAGTGCTCACGAACCCCTATCCTATGGTGAGAGGAACCACTGTCAATATACCAAGTATCTAAATGAGTGGTCCTCGTGGATAGACACACAACCAAGGAAAACTCATTGTCAAACTTGGTGGAAAACTCTTCCATCGCTGCTGAAGATGTTGTTTTTTTCTTATTCTTGTTAGGAAACTGACCTGCATAGTGCCCAAACTTATGGCATGCAAATCACTTGACTTTGTTCATGTATTTCTTCCCTTCACCCTTGGGCTTGTTTCCTTCCTTTGGGATCTTTTTGAACTTCTTCTTGTTGCTAGTAACAAGAGACACATTCTCCTCCTCATGACCTGTAGTGAACTGCCATGTACATAACCTCTCCAGGTCTCATCCTAAACAAAGTCATCCCAAAGACATTCCTAGTTGGGAAGCTTCTCCCTAGCAACAATGCCCTCCACAAAAACAATCCATTGTTTGGAAACTCCATTCAATGTTGTTCTCACAAGCTCATTGTCAACTATGGCCTCCCCCACAGCTGCAAGCTCATCTCTTACCTGTGTCAATCTAGTAAGGTATGTGACCACATTTTCAACCTTGGTCATTTTTATGCTCTTTAGTTTTTCCCTCAAAACCATCTTTCGGTTATCATTAGTACTCGGGTACAATTTAGTCAAAGGCTCCCACATCTCATAGGCATTTTCCTTCCCCGTCAAATGAGGAATCAAATGGTCCTTGATGGCATTAAGAATAATCCTCTTAGCCTTGATACTCTTCTTCGTGCAAGCTGCAAGAAGAGTAGTATCAGTAGGTACCCCACCACAGGATGAGTTGCGGTATTTTCCACAATGTCCCACAACTCATTTTCTTGCAACAGCAAGATCATCCTCTCCTTCTAAGAACCAAAATTTGCTTCCCTATCAAGTATGTCCTCAACTCTCAAACTTGTAGCCATTGACCCTTTTTTGCTGAAAATGACATATTCAAAATTCTACCCTGTGAAGTGACTGTTGTCCCAACTTTATAACTTGCTGAAATATCTCTGCTTCTCTTAACTCAACTCTGATACAATGTAAAATTTCAGACCCCAACCCAGTTTCAGTTTCGCTGATTTTTCATCCAATGTTTAATGCCCAAACCCAGAATTATAACAACCAATTAAATACAACAGAAAATAATTTCAGAACTGAAACATGAGGATTCTGAACATCTTTTATAACACAAAAATAAAATATCAGCAACACATACACTCAGAAAAATATTGACACAGAGATTTTCGGTCTAAGAACGACCCTGTAAAAACCCACAAGGGGAAAACCAGTGAGAGAGGAAGATTTTTATTATTTAGGAGCTTCAGAGAAATTTTGTTACAACATGTTCATCTTCAGAAATTTAATGACCTACTTATCTCGATAACCATGCCAAGTCTTCACACAGGAAAATGAGCCAAACTCCTCAAAACTCTTTCTATAATTTTCTGCAATATTTTACAAGTCTGCTCCTCGATGTCTGTGCCTCCAAATGGCTGTATAACTGCCTTGAAATTCATGCCAATAGGTTCAACAAATTTTTGGGTGCATTAATGGTTGTATGGTTGCCTTGAAAACCGTGCCAAACTTTCTAGAAACACCACACAACAACCTGCCTCGATTTCTGTGCAAAGAAAGGACTGTACTGACATGTACGCAATCCGTATGGTACGGCCTGAGTATGACTATTTGTCCCTCCTTGAAATCTGTGCCAAAGTATGGTTGTACGTATTGATAAATCTGTACCATACGGACATAATTAAATGATGTCTTCTACCTCGATTTATGTGCACACAAAATACTATACGAACCCCAAAATTCGTACTGTACGACCTCCTGTGCATGATGAACCTTTTGCCTCGATTTCTATGCTAGTATTATACCTTGGAATGCGTTGCCTAGCTCTCAGAAATGGCCTCTTTCTTGCTTCTCGAAAATGCTCTCTCTTTTGCTCTCTCAACAATGAATGAACAACCCAACAATGGGTGCGCCCTCCAACCCTAATTGACCTCATGACATAGGTGAGGAGTTTCTTAATCCAATGGCTGAGATTAAATTAGATGAGTGGATGAGATTGAGTGTCTCTTCACTCACCCCCTCACTAAAGTCATAAAGTCACCTTTTAATTTGCATCTCACAAATTAAATGACTAGGGTCCACATTAGGCACTTTCTCACCCCTTAGGCGCCTAGGGATGAGAAACACTTGCCTAGGTACTTTTTAATTAAAATTTTAACAATCACATGGCATACAACGAAACGATTGGTAAGTCTTGTTAGCTTCAATGTGGGAAAAAAAAATTCTCATCATTAGGAATCATACTATAGTCAAACCAAGTGTCCATCCCAAGAATCTGATTTTCAAGCACTTTCAGATCATGGGATCCATGATAGATAAGCACGTCACATTTTCACGTTGGGGAGACAAGTTGTTGATAGAGATATCATTAACCTTTACAACTAATGAAACTGACATGCCGACAAATTCTGCCACCCTTTCATTTAACACTTTTGTTTAAGACCTAATTGAGACAAAATCCATTTTATGCCAAGAGCTTATCTCCTAAAAAAAAAACTTTTTGAAAAGAAAAAAGATAACTAATATTCAAAAGTATCAAATTTCAAAATTTTAAATAAAGCACAGAGGATTCTGTTTCAGTTTCCAATGCCAATGCATCTTCTAAATATGAATGATTTCAATGTGAGTGATATTCATGGAGGGAAGAGCCACAATTTTTCATGAAATGGCAACAACCACATGCCAAACCTTAATTTGAAACTAGCACAACCCAACACAAAGGACACAAGTGCTCTGAGGCCAGATCGATCAAGGAAGACTGTGAGCATATTGTTGAGGGTTGTGATCAGACATATCTAGGCATTGATCAAGTGATAATAGGTCATTGAAATTGATTGAGACAAGATAGAAAAGAGGTGCAGAGAGGTCTCATCAACATAAGAGAGAAACAATCCGTGCTCCAATTCCAACCCAAGTCGAATTATTCAAAGAGTGAGATTTGATTCTTCAATAGCATATAGAATTACAGATCACCAAAAGAAAATTCTCAGGACGTCACACTCTCCCAGAGATATGGATGTCAATTTTACTAATGCTCAATGAAAAAATAGATTACAATATGATTTGATTACTCTCTGATGAACAAAGATATGAAGGAGATGTAAGGTCACTTCAAACTCACATGGTCTAAGTAGCATGAGATGTGAGGTCTTATTTCAAGCAAGTGGAGAGGTTGAGGGAATCACTAGATAATGTGTCCACGGTGGCAATAGACGACATGCTCAATAAAAACAACATGCACTAGATCTGTACTAAAAGACACTCATATCCTCGCTAGTTGTGCTTTTAAATCAATGAGTGCAACAACTTGTACTTTTCCTTGGATTTATGTTCTTTGTTCTTTGATTTATGAGGTTAAAGGGTAGAATGTTCTTTGTTTTTAAAAAATTGATGGTTTCTCTCCTTCCAAGTTTCACAGAGGACAAAGCCTGAGAAAAGTTGCCATATTCGATTGAGAATTGGATTTTGAAAGCCTTGAGGATTCCAAGAAGAGATGGTGAGCTTGACATTATCTAAATTACGATCAATTTGTCAAAAAAGAGTGGCCCCTTGATTCCATATGGATGCACTATAAGAGAAAGAGTTAATAAGGTTCTCTAAAGATTCATCTACCTCCTTGCACATGAAGAAAATACCGAGGCCTGCAAAACCTCTGTGGAACAGCTAATCCCAAGTTAAAATTTTCTTGTGGGTTGTTAGCCAAAGATAGGTAGCCTATGAACTTTTGGCCATAGATTGAATTTCCATATTTTATCCCAAATGTCATATGTGGGAACCAATGCATGCATGGATGCTAAAGAGTAGGCTTATTTAATATTGAAATTACCTCTTGGGATATAGACCCATCAGAGTTTGTTCGGGCTAGTTGAGTATTTGATCTGACGATCGAGAAGACACAATTTTAAAGTAGAGTACATGGAATTGTATCGAAGACGAATATGATCAGGGAGGATCGAGTGAATGCATTTCCAGCTTAGTTTGCCAAAATATTTTTACATATCTAGTTTAATCAACATCACTAGAGTTTTGTAAGTTTTCAATAAATGCACCACTTCATGCACTAAGATAATTTTTCCAGTATTTTATGTCCTTCCACATAGACAGATTACTCATGTGCAATAAGGAGAGGCATGCAGGGTTTATGTTGAGAACAAATGGCTTTGGTAATGATTTTATATATGACATTGTAGAGGGATATAGGTCATAATTGGTTGTGCTTAATCGCCTTATCCTCTTTAGGTATCAGAGTGAGAAAGGTCACATTTAGGGTAGGGATAACACCAGAGAATTTTTTGGATTCTTCTACTAAGGCCCAAACCTATTTTTTGACAGTAGACCAACAATAGTGGAAAAAATCAGTGGTGAATCCATATAGACTAGGATAATTTCCAAGAGGCATGTCCATAGTAGTATCTTTAACCTCTGAAAAGGTAATACGATGCAGGAGACTAACATTATGATCCTTTATGACTAGGTGGGGGATGTGTTTAGTTATGGAATGAATGAAAATTGAGTGATCCAATTGAGACTTTTAGAGAAGAGATTAAAAAACAATTACTAGCTCGTACTCAATATCTTGGTGGGAGGATAGCTTATTACCTTGAGAATTCTTGAGTTGAGTGATGTGATTGGAGTGCCTCCTTTGGATCATTCATCGATGGAAGAATTTTGTGTTACGTTCTCCTTCTTTGAGCCATTGAATACAGGATTTTTGTCTCCACATGATCTCCTTTTTTTGTTGTCTTTCATCAAGCTAGGATGGAATATGTTGCTCTTGATGGGATAAGGCTTCAAATATTTTGAAGGTGATGATTTTTCATTGGATGTCTTCCATTTGAGAT
Source organism: Picea engelmannii (assembly GCA_009831015.1). NCBI lineage: Eukaryota > Viridiplantae > Streptophyta > Pinopsida > Pinales > Pinaceae > Picea > Picea engelmannii. Next base: position 103,565 of record ML784229.1, on the reverse strand, counting down.
TCCAAGTCTTTTTGGGCATGAAATATGTTCCCAAAGATTGTTTTTTTCCAATATGTAAGACATTGATTGAGGTTTTTTAGTTTTTGCTGAAAATGGTACATGAGAGTCCCTTTGGAGACAACTGCTTCATTCCATCATCTATTGATATTTTCTTGGAAATATCAGTGTGAGAGACAATTGTTTTTTGAAATGAAAAGGCTTATTAATGGGGATGAATGGAACATCTAGGATTAGACAAATGGGTCAGTGGTCCAAACCAGTCAAGGGAAGAATGGTGGCTTCCAACCTTTGTACCGAGAGTAGAAATTATTATGATATTAGGAATCAATCCAGGTGATAGGAAATTTGTTGAGATGCTCATCAATGATTCCATGTGTGAAGTCCATTGATGGTTTTGATATCAATCAAATTTTGACTCCATCATTTGAAGGTTATAATATCAAGTTCCAACTGATGGATCTCTCCTTTTTTCTCCTTGAGGGAAGAGATGAAGTTGAAATCTCCTCCTAAAATCTAGAATTGGCCCCCAATGAAGCCTGTTAATTTTTGCAAGATTTGGAAAAATATGTGTTTCTCTACCAAAGGTTGAGGTCCATAAACATTGGTGATAAAGCCTATGTCTAAAGAGCCTATTAGTCTAGTTGCATAGTCCAACTTCTTTTGGTTGCAAATAAATTATCTAAAATGATTGTTGTTGGATTATAGAGAATAACAAGACCTTCGGCTACTCCTCTGACATATAGGGATATGGATTGTCCATTCTTTCATATATTTTTGAGAATGGTGTCTAATGTGGCACTAGAATTCTTTGTCTCTTATAGCATGAAAATATCAAGAGATTTAGCACACACCTTATTTCATAAGATCCTTTGCTTTCTCTTATCGTCGATTCCTCTTATATTTCAATAGATGATATTCATTGAAAAATTTGGGAGGGTGAGGGTTGGAAAGAATCTGTGATCAATACATTATGACTCGAGTTGACCAAGATGTCTCCAGCTTCCTATAGCAATTGCAAGTTATATTTGCATCCTTTACATTTGTCATCATGAGGGTTTTTCTTCTGAGATTTAAAATTATTGGTATGAACTCCCAGCTGGGTTGGAGACTTGAGGTTGGTTGCAAGCTTGATGGACTCGTTGAATATTATATTCAAGGGTTGACCTCATATCCTACCACTAACATGCATCTACTATGCCTTGCAAGTCAATACCTTCCAAATCCATGTATTTTACATCCAAGTCGTTACAATCCTCTCCTTTAGTACCCATAGCTACATCTTCTGCTTCCATTGGGTCCAAAGGGTTTTCCATAGTCTTTTGGCGCTTGGAATCCTCTAGATTTGTGGTAGGATTTGAAGATCATTGAGACATGGGATTTTATAACTGAATTTTGGGAAGATTGGATTCAGTTGGGTCCAATGGATTGGATCCAAGGATCTCAAAGATATTTTTAGTGAGATTGGATCTGGCAGTCTAGGCTAAGTGGGTTTTTTTCCAGATCTCTATTTACTCACGATCTTGAAAAAACACTCCTTGTCTTTCTCACTCCCTAGTTTAACGAGATTGGGGTATTATTTAGCGGGCAATCTCAAAAGAGATGTCCATGCTTGTGGAATTTGCGACATCGAAAGGGATTGTATTTGTAGTGTAGGGTTTGGATCTAGTAAGAGTCCTAATATCTTAGATAAATTGACTTGAGAATGGGAATCGATACATTCATGTAGATATAGATTCAAGAATATCTTGTATATCTCCCTTATTTTGTGGCTTTTACTGTCTTGACAAAGGTGCCCAAAGTATTAACAATGTTGACTAGAATTTCCTCATCCTAGTATTCATAGGGAAGTGAGTAAATATGCACCTAGACCAGGGCATAATATAAATCCTCCTTTTCTGGGATGGATTTCTCTATCCAATAACGGATATGAAGGCCTATAGAGGGAAATAAATATGGCCCATTAAAAAAAAAACCTCTCTCTATCCTCCTAGTTGTGGAAAATAACTATAAAAAACAATTTTGATCCAATCTTGAGTTCTATATGGATTTTGGGTTTCCAACGAGAGTTGATCCAACTAAATAAATCTTGTTTAGTAGGACGTATCCCCCAAAATTTTCCAATAACTATGTGGTATTTCATGAATTGGACATATATTCCCATTTGTTCAAAATAATTTTCATATTTGGGAATTTTGTCTGCCTTTGGAATACATTGTCTAGGCTTCCATTTGTTTGTACCAATTATTGCTTGAGGTAATTATTCAGGGATTGGCTCTTGAGAAGGTTCCACATATACCACCCCACTAGCTGGGGAAGGATTGTGACTCAAACCTTCCAAGGAATATTTACGGCTAGATCCACCAACCCCATTGTTATTGAGAACATATTAGGGGTATATCCCCCCCTACAAGCCCAATCATGGAGTGAAACTTGGAAATGGATTTGTTAGATCGACTGCAAACCCTAGAGCAGAGTACTTTCTCTAAAAAAATATTTTACAAATTTTATCAAATGCACCATCCTTCCCCTTAGAGTGCAACATTGGTTCCATTGTCAGCGGTATTAATGTAGGACTTGTATAATAGTTGCATGCGAGCATATATGTTTATTAATAAGGAGATCAATGAATGGTGGGAGCGAAAGCTGGAAAATTATTTGAATAATTACACTAGAAGAAATAAATTGGCCCTTACATCGGCTAGGGCATGATTCTTTACATAAACTCACAAGAAGTTCATAATATCAATTCATGTGGAGATAAATAAGCTTGTTTGAACACTTTCTCATGAACAATTTAATATATGATGAACAATTGTTATCGAAGCTTATTAATGGGGGTAGGAAAAACAATAAAACTTGTTTGAGAAGGTCAAGAAGATTACTAAATATTATTCTGAAGAACAGTCTATCAAAGAATGTACATTATTGGACAACATGAAGAGGAGATTCTTTAATGAATTTCATGATAGTTTTCTCTACCATATATTAATTTAATTACATAATTTTTTTATTCACAAAGTTGTTGAGCATATTTTCGAAGCACTACCTCCATTAAGAACACCAATTTTCATTGACTGGAAGAAGAAACAAGAAGAGTGGGAATGTTTCCTAAGAAAATGAACACAACTGTTATAATCACCCTTGTTGACCTAAAGTAGAATTGTTTCAATGATGGGGGGGAAGCCTCTCATGAGATGTATCTACAAATAAGAAAACCTTAGTTGACTCATGCTAAAAAAGAAGGAGACCGGTGGAAAATGTAAGGATAAAAAGAAAAGGAAAGAAGAAAAAAACAAGTAGAAGAAGGATGAATGTGTTAGCATCAATATTTTTAGGGTAAAACTTAGAGTTTGTCTAATGTTTGAAAAGTCATGCCATGGTATTGATAAGATCAAGGCATTCCTAAATTGAGTCACAGTTTGTGTATATAGGTTTTCATGGGATGGCTCAAGAAGCCTTGGGTCATTGATAAAATAAAAGGGTAAGGTGCATGGAAAATAAGAGTAAAAACCAGAAGGTCAGCAAGAAGAAGGATTCATACACCAACAATCCAGAAAGAATATGTTGAGGTTCCAGATTAGGAGATGGATGAAGGCCAATCCAAAGCAGGAGAGAAAGACTCAGAATTTAGGGAAATGCAACAACAAATCAGAGAGGCTCAGCATGTGATTGCTTAGTTTTATCAAGAGAGCAGAGAGATGAACATGAAGCTAGCTGAGAAAGGTTCTGAGGAAAAAACACCACATAGTAAGACATACCCCATGCAAGAAATATCAAAGGATAAATAGGTCATGCACAAACCTGAGACCATAGTTTTGGCCAAGCCTATAGCTCCTCTGACAATATCCTCAGCTAGGAAGAAGAGTTCAGAGACACAGGGCCAACTTGCAGCAAGTGAAAAACCCTCTACTTCACCCACAGAAGGAGAAACAAACATAAGATGGGTAATAAGCAGCTAATATAAGCTCAAGATAAAATAATCAATCTTAGGGAAGAAAAGAGAATATGAGAGGAAGGAATCATGAATCATTTCAAGGAATGCAGACCAACCATAGACAATGCTTGTGCAATCCTTTCTAATGCTCAATCAAAATTGAAGAAAAATGCAACCTTGTTTAGGTAGGTGGGAAATTTGAAAGTGCAAAACCTAACATTGAGGAAGGAGAACATGCATCTAAAGAAAAAAAATGAAATTGAATGATGAAGCCAGGAGGATACTAGAACTACTTACAAAAGTAGCAGAAACATGAAAGGGGGAAAACTCACAATTTTGTCTTTTTTGAGGAAAGGAGCCATTATAGTTGCAAACTAAATAGTGATTAAAGGAGGAATAAATTAGCTAAGTTTAAACACATTGCTATATAAACATATTTTTGAATTCCATGTGCTTCTGATCCAGACAATTTTGACATCATGCGTCACACGTTTTAGCAGCTGCAATTTTTGATTGATAAAACAAGCATACACAACACTTGCGTAGTGAGCCAACACTACGCAAATGATGTATTCATATATTAATGAGAAGGATAACATGAAAATTTAAGTATACCTCATTTGAGGTCAAATTAGGTTTTATATCAATGGTTTCCACTTGGACCTGCACAAATTTCAAGAAATCCCAGCGTGCTACACAAACCTGCTACGCAACCATTATAGGTAGCATTTGTGTAGTGCTAGCACCAGTCCGCTACACAAAGGTGATAGAGCTACATAAAAGAACACCATTTCTCTCGAAGAGATCTCCAAATGAACCTGATGACTCATCCACACTTCAAAATTGAATTTAGCTTGGATATTTGATTGTATAAGATATGTTTGTTTTGCATTAAATAGGGCCAAACATAATTACTATTTTTAGTAAATTCGTTTTTGAGTTGTCCTCTTCTATTGTAAACAGATCCATTATCCTAGTCAGGAGGAACTCGACTCCTAGTATCCTATTATGGAAAGTAAGCTCTTATATATTTGGATCATTTTGATGTAAAAAAACGGGGAGTTGGCAGAACTATAGTATTTTTTACCTTCAATGTAAATCTTTGAATATGAATGGAATGAAATGCATAAGTCCTGAACCTTCATGAAAGAGATTCTAATGATGACAAGCTGACAATGAATTCCTTGTCTTCTATACGTATCTCTTGTGTCTCTACTTTCATCTCATTTTTTCCTCTGTTTAAATTGATTTTTAAGAGTTATAATTCATCTAAAAGGTGCTCTAAACTCAAAGAATTTAAAATTTGTCCTTTCTTCCTAATTAGGTCAGAATTCATCTATATGATGCTCTAATGTTGTTATGTGTTTCTTTCTTCCTCTTTCACCCTCTATAACCAATCTAAAATGGAAGGCTTCATTCACCAAATTTAGCCTGTGTTCCTCTGTGAGGTTCTATCTACCAAACATCAATTTCATTTGTTTTCAAGATCTGACTCCATAGCCCAAAAATCATCCTTCTCCTCCTTGCCAACAACACGTTATTGAATATGGTCAAAACTTTGGAAACCCTAGCCATTGTTATATCAAGAAAAATTGTCTATCAGAGACTAAGTGACAAGAGAGATCCCTCTCTGAACTGAGTAGGCTAGTACTCAGCTCTAAAGCTCTAGTACTGAGTAGGCTAGACTAGCAAGAGAAACTATGAACAACATTTATCCAATGTGGACATTGGTATTTGGTGTAATCAACAAAATAAAAGAAACACTTTCAAAAATCACCAGATCTATAGTAAAAAGAAAGACCATTTTCCAACCATTGTGGAAAAAAAAGAAAAATCCAACAATTGTGGAAAAGTGATAGACTAGTTAGACAAGTTGTGTCCATATTTATTCAATTTGGGCATTTTTCACTTTTGAACCACCAAAATAGAAGAACCACTTTTAGCTATCACGTAATTTACAATAAAAACAAGAACCACTTTTCAACCAATACAATGAAAAGAAAACTCTGATAATGATGGGAAATAAATAGATTAGAAAACATATGGATGGCATTTATCAAATTTGGACATTAGAAAATACTTTAAAAAATCACAAGATTTACAGTAAAAACAAACACACTACTGTGTGTGGAGTTGTTTGAAATGTCCAAGGTTGCCAGTGGACACTCCACCCATCATCAGGGACATAGAAAACATAAATGTTGTAAAAGAGTGTTGGGTTTTGTAATTATAAAGGCAATAATTTGGAATTAGCCATTAAAATTAGGTGTTAAACAATTTGGAGCAAGCCATTTGAATTAGATAATAAATAAAGAGGAGATAAAGAGGTTGTTAAGATTAGGTTAAAAAGATGTTTGAAAATATTGAGTAAATATTAAAGAGTATTAATATGATTAGTTTAAAATATTAATAAAGTATTGAATACATACTAGTACAACATTGAATAATATTAATCAAGTAACAAATTAATAAGAATAAGAATAAGAATATTAAGAGTATTAAATTAAAAATTATTGAGAAAAAAAATTGAAATGGGTAGGTGTTAAATTCATGAAAAGAATGGATGATGGGCAAGTGGGTAGGATAAACTTGTTAAATTCCTCAAAAGAATGGATGATGGGGAAGTAGGTAGGATAAACCTCTAATGGAGAAGGGATGAATAATTAAGCGGGGGGGGTAGAAATTCTAACTAGAGAGAGGAGAAATATTAGGATAAGGAGAGAGAGAATAAGGGGAGGGTGGGGATTTTGATAATGGTGGGAAAGGGAAAGTTATCCAATTTAGAAATTGGATATTTTTCCTATTCACGGTGAAGAATTCAACAATCACCATATTTATAATAAAAGAGAAGAAGACTAAACATTCTAGGTTTTTAATCTTTTTCATTTTTCCAATCTTTGCCAAGATTCCAATTTTGTATTGATGAAATTATTGTTTTTAAATTCCTCTTATAGATCGACGGTCCTCCTATTATGACTTTCCTCCTATAGGTCGAGGGTCCTCATCTCCTTCGGCTCTTCGACCTTCGGGGATTTCAAATTTCAACTTCGCTTCCTTCACTATCTCCCAGAGTGTTTTTCCTTGAACTGCACAGATTTTTTCCATGCGTCCTTCTGGCAATCGACAACCTGGATCTTCTTCGACCCTCGGGTCTTCGACATTCGGGACTTCGGGAATTTAGGCTAATCGCTGCTCCATTTTCCTCCGGTGTGATCACCTGCTGAGTAAGTCATAAGTGGTGGAGACCGCTTGTTGTTGGTTAATACTTCCACTTACACTATCCTTCCACTGTAGTAGATCGACGGTCGAGAATGCTCCTGAAGTGATCTTCAGATCAGATGTTTCGTGTCCACTTCGGGACTTCGATATTCGGGACTTTGGGCAAGTGTTGGTGGTAAAACTCCCGAAGTAAAACTCACGGAGTGACGTAACTTGCTTACATCACTTGATGATGTGTCACGAGCCGAGTAGCTTCCACATGTCACTTAGATTTGTGATTTGCACATGCCTAAAATTTCAATTCAACTTGACACTTGTCATTGTCTGATTGTGCCATGTGTCCTTGCTGACATGGTATTTTAACGTGGTCTACCAGCTTGGTCTGCCACATGTCCTTGTAGACGTGTTCTGCTGACGTGGTTCTACCTGATCTAACGGTCATCGCATTTTCTCCAGATCCGATGGTCCTTATTCATTTCGAAGTTCGGGCTTCGGGTAATTCGAATTTCAAGTTGCCAATTCTCCCGAAGTGAGATTCCCCGAACAGTAACATCCTCGCAACTTTTGACATAAACCAAATGTTGTTCGTCGATCATGTTCTTAGATCGATGACTCGATCTATCTTCGATGCTACTCTTCTAGCTTATCCTGTCCTTCCACTTAGAATGATCCAACCATTTTTGGGTATTCGGTTGAAGGTCCTTTGGAGCGGTCATCCAACGACCACTGTAGCTCTTCCTCCTGATATTTCTTTCCTTCTGCTCTGCCTTATGTTATTTCCATCGATGAAAAGCACACTCTTCCTGTAAACATGCCAACAATCTCCCCCTTTGGCATTGATGGCAACCCTGAAAGGCTGCACTATTCTGCTTAGACCTCCAATTGTAGCATCCAGACAGCACCTTTTCTCCCCCTTTGACATCAATGTCAAAGAAAACATGCTCCCCCTGATTTTTTACAAAACTTTTCGGAGGTATCATATATTCAACCAACACATACTCCCCCTGACAGGATGGACTCTCTTAGGTGAGAGAAGGGATGACACCCAACTTCTGATGGAGATATTCAAATGGTGTCATGGCTAGGGGTTTAGTAAAGATGTCTGCAATTTGTTATGTGGTTGGAATATAATGCAACTGAACAACTCTGTTTGTAACCTATTCTTTGAGAAAATGATATTTTATGGGTATATGCTTAGTCTTTGAATGAAGAATAGGATTCTAGGAGACACTAATGACACTGGTGTTATCACAATGAAGTGGAATTGGATCAGTATAAGTTACCTTCATATATGCAAGATTTTGTATCATCCATAAAATATGAGTGCAACAAGTAGCAACAGTAATGTACTTTGCCTCTGTATTTGATATTGAAATAGATCCCTTCTTCTTACTAAGCCATGCTACTAACGAATCACCTAAGAAGAATGCACCTCCACTGGTTCTCTTTCTCTCATCCAAACAATTTTCCCAATCAACATCTGAATATGCAGTTAATTGAAAATTTTGATTTCTAGGATATCAAAGACCATAAGTCATTGTACCCTTCAAATATTTGAATATCCTCTTTATCGCTACTAAATGAATTTGTTTAGGATCAAACTGATAACGACCTACCATTCCAACAGCTTGCATTGTATCAGGACGAGATGATGTGATGTACAGAAGACTACCTATCATTGATCGATATGTTCTTTGATCAACATCAAGTGAAATATCATCTTTACTAAGCTTGCAACCAACCACCATAGGTGGACTAACATGTGTAGAATCTGCCATTTGAAACCTTTTCAACATTTCTCTTAGATATTTCTCCTAAGAAATAAATATTCCTTCATACCTCTGAGTAATTTGCAGACCAAGAAAAAATGACAGTTCCCCTATCATAGACATTTCAAATTTATTCCCCAAGCAAACCATTGTTCCAATGAAGCATTATTACTTCCGAAGATGATGTCATCTACATAGACCAACACAATGAGGAAATCATTGTCCTCTGTTTTGATATATAGGTTGCAGTCAATTGTTCCTCTCTTGAACCCTTTGTCTAGAAGATACTTATCCAGTCTGTAATACCAGGCACGAGGCAATTGTTTCAACCCATATAAGGCTTTCTTCAGCTTGCAAACAAAGTCAGGGTTATTTGACAATTGGAAACCTTCTGGTTGTTCCATATACACTTCTTCTTTTAGATCTCCATTTAGAAAAGCTGACCTGACATCTATTTGATAGACTTTAAACTTCTTATGAAATGCATAGGAAAGAAACATTCTGATGGCTTTCAATCTTGCCACTAGTGCAAAGGTTTCATCAAAATCTTGTCCTTCAATCTGTGCATAGCCCTTATAGACCAATCTTTCTTTGTTCCTGACAACTTGTCCCTACTCATTCAATTTATTCTTAAAGACCCATTTGGAACCTATGACATTTTTACCTTCAGGTCTAGGAACCATCTCCCAAGTATTGTTTTTCTCAATCTGGTCAAGTTCATCATTCATGGCTTTAACCCAATGGTCATATTCGTTGGTTGCATTAAAGTATTTAGGTTCAAGCAAAGACAGAAAGTCAATATGAGATTGTTTTGAGACATTATTCAACTTCTTTCTTATCTAAACTCCTTGTTTTAGATGACCAACTATCTGATGTTCAGGATGATTCTTTGTAATAGATCTGGAGGGTGTCTTTGTCTTGATATCTTGGTTTGAGTCATGCGGAGTATTTGTATCTAACTCAGAGTCTTCTCCTTCTGATTCTTGGACCTGTTCATCTTCAACTTCAGTTGTGTCCTCTATAGCAGACTCAATATTGATCACCTCTCTTACTGGGACTCCTTCATCAACCTTTAAATCAATGCAATCAACTAATTTATACAATCTTTTATTAAAGCATCTATATCCTTTACTATTGGTAGCATATCCTAAGAAGATGCCTTCATCAACCCTGTCATCATAC
>ML784229.1:45020-93248 GCA_009831015.1 Picea engelmannii | reverse complement strand
ATCATACTTGCCAAGGTTTTCATTATTATTCTTTATGTAGCACTTACTCCCAAAGACTTTGAAGTGTTTGATTGAAGCAGGTCTTCCATACCACAGTTCATAAGGTGTCTTGTCACTGTGTGGTCTGAGGTGGGATTTGTTAATAATATATAATGTTGTGTGTAATGATTCTACCCAGTAGGTTTGATCAATGTTCTTCTCATTCATCATTGACCTGGACATTTGCTGAACTATTTTGTTTTGCCTCTCAACTACTCCATTTTGCTGTGGAGTTCCTGGGATTGTGTATTCTCTCTTGATCCCATGTTTATCACAGAATTCCTTGAAATCACTTGACCTAAATTCTCCTCCTCTTACTGATCTTACTTCCTTTAACTTGTTTCGAGTTTGATTCTCAATTAAAGCCTTAAATATTTTAAATTTATCAAATGCTTTATCTTTTTCTTTAAGAAAAGAAACCCAAGTGAGTTTGGAGTAATCATCAATGATCAACATGAGGTATTTTTACTTCCCTGTGCCTTCATGTATTTATGGTCCACATATGTCCATATGAACTAATTGGAGTGGTTTCTCTGTTGAAGTAGAGCTCTTGAATTTAAACTGTGTCCTGGTTAGCTTTCCTACTTGGCAAGGTTTACACACATAATCTTGTGGCTTTGATATTCTTGGAAGATATTTTACTGCCTCAATATTTTTGAGCTTGATTAAGTGGTAAAAGTTTAGATGTCCAAGTCTCCTATGCCATAACCAGATTTCATCATGTTTTCTTAGATGACACTCTTCTTTATCTTCTTTCAACACATATACATTATTATCTGTCCTTATGCCTTTAGCCACCACTTGTCCTGAGTTTACAGACTTTATATTACAATATTTGGAAGTGAACACCACTTCACATCCTCTGTCATACATTTGACTTACACTGAGAAAATTATATTTCAGCCCATCTACAAGCAGAACATCCTGGGCTTTTCCTTTTCCATTACTCAAACTCACCATCCCTTTACCCTTGCTTTTACTTGTTTCATCATTTCCAAAGGTCACATTTCTTGTTTTGCTTTTACTTATAGACAAAAACTTATCCTTGTCTCCAGTCATGTGCTTGGAACATCCACTGTCTATATACCATGGGTCTTTTTGTCTTTGAGCTGAAAGTACTAAGCCACATTTTCGCTATCTTTATTTTTCCATGTGCTGGTATTTCTAGCTAAGGGTTTTATCCTTGGATATGCTTTGCAATTATTCAGATGGCAGTTTGCAACTTTGTGGACAAAGTTATGACAGTTATGGAATTCGAGCTCATTGTTACATAGGTCAAAGTGATTGGTGCAACCTTGTCTATGCATTGGTTGTTCAGTTCTATGTTGCAAAGATTGTTTATTTCTTGATCTCCTCAGTTGCATGTCTCTAAACTTAATTTGACAACTTGCAATCTTATGGCCAAAATTAAAGAAGTAAAAACAGTAACCATGGAAGAAATTTTGGTACATGAAGGATGTCCTTCTTCTTGGTATTTGTTGCTCCATCTTTTGATATCTTTGTTTTTTATCAGGGACAATCTTGTCTTTATTAGCTTTTGGTGGCAGAGTACTCACATGGTCTAATTGTTTGCTAACTTGGAACTTGATCATATTTACTGGCTCTTTGCTTTCTGGTTGTTTGTTGCTTGAACCACTTACCTAGACTAAACCAGTCTTCAACAAAGGAGATCTTTTTTTGCTCAGAATGTCATTTAGTTCTGCTGAGGCTTTAATGCTTGGAATATTTTGGACATACAATGCTTTAAAATTATCCATCTCTTTTCTGGTTTTTACTACGTCTTCTTCCAAGGCTTCACATCTTGCCTTCTTCTATGATAACTTTATTTTCATAATGTCCTCTATTTTATTTGCCTATTCTAATTCCACTTTTAGCAGGGCAAAGTTTTCATCAAGTTTTTTACTGTCTTTCTCGAACTGTATCAACAATTGTTTTTTATTTTTCTTCTTAAATCTGAGTCTAGCAATTTCTTCTAGGGAACTGATCAGTTCTCCTTCCAGGTCAACCACATCTTCTTTATCATTAACATCACTTCATGTTATTTTATAATCATAATCCTCTTTATCCATAAGCATAAATTCATTAACCTTATCTTCACAAGAAGAATCACTATCTGTGTCTCCTGAAGAGTCATCCTTGTTTACACATAAACTTTTCTTTTTACCAAATCTCTTGGATTTGTACTTCTCTTCACCTTCAGAGTTCTAGTCATTCTTCTTGTCTGGAAACTTATATGTAAAGTGACCTGTATTTCCACAGTTAAAACATTTGAAGGGAAACTTGCCTTGGTACTTGCCTGATCCTTTCTTTAGTCTTCTCACGAATTTTTCTTCCATTTCATCAGGCTCAGAATCCTCATTCGTATCTTCTTTAAATGATTCTTCTCTAGAGATGGGTTTATCTTAACCTATCATCAATTCATAAGCAGTCAAAGTTCCTAGGAGTTGGTCAATATGAATAATTTTAATATCATTCAGTTCTTCTATTGCAGAAACTTTTGGATTAAATCTATCAGGGAGAGATCTTAAAATCTTCTGAACTAAAGAGGCTTCCTCAATTTTTTCACCAAGTCTTTTCATTGAATTTACTAGTTCTTCAACTCTCAGAAAGTACTTCCCAAAAATTTCATCCTCTTTCATATTTATTTGTTCAAACTTTAATATATAGGTTTGAAGCTTGGCATCCTTTACCTTCTCATTACCTTCATAACTGCTAATGATTTTGTCCCACATTTCTTTAGCAGATTCTAAGTGCATACCTTTTACAAATTCTGCTTCTGCAAGCCCACTCAGAATAGCATTCATACCTTTTACAAATTCTATCTTGTCATCCTTAGAGGCTAGTACAGTTGGCTTTACATAACTAGTCTCTACCACATCCCAGACATCTGCACCTAAATCCATTATGTAGGTTCTCATCCTAATTTTCCAGAAGGAAAAGTTTGTTCCATTGAACAGGGGGGCCTTATTGGTTGAAGTTCCTTCATGGATAGTCATGTTTAAGCTCTAGGATCTTCCCTTAGATAAAAGGAACCAGCNAAACAATTATACCCATTTTAAACTCATTACAGAACACTCAATGATGATCACAATAATTCAGGGAAGTAAGCAATAGAGTATTCAAAATAAATCACACACATGAAGTATATAGAGACAGATATTCCTGAGGAAACCCATAAAGGGAGAAAACCTCTTCTTCTTAATATGATAATTAGTCTTTATTTTCTGTACATTATCATTCTTATGATGACCAACTCTTTGTGAGGCTACCACCTCTGTTTTAAAAGCTACAACTTGCTAGGAACACCAACTCCCTGGTTTCTCTACCACCCACTAGAAGGAAGCATCAACTGGATGGAAGCACCAACTTCCAGTCACATAGGCACCAACCTGTAAAACAAAGAACAATGGTTCTCCCTTGCACCACCCTACCACCTTGGTTTTTCTAGCTGCAACCAGATGGAAGATACAACTCCCTATGTTCAAGCACCCAATTGAAACTCTGAAGGAAATGATTCCCTAGCACCACCCTACCACCTTGAGATATAAATCTTTTCTTGCTAAAATTTATTATAGTGATACAGTATTTATCAATGGCTTACCAGTCTCATCATTATTCTGCTACACTACTTTTCTCTGCCTGAATTAGTGTCTTCCTTCTCACATCTTCTTGCGCTTTCTGTTCTTCTGCATTTTATACTCTGTGTGCCATGTCCTTTCTATGAGCTATGCCTTCCCTTTGCACTTTTTCACATATGCTTGGCTGCCTTCTACATGCGTGAATAACTATCCAACTTGCTTTACAAAGAAACAACAACCTCTCTATGTCATGACATTTTAATTTTATTCACGCTCTCATCATCCATTACACTTCGCATCTCCAATGCTCAAGTCATGAATCTCAAAAATGATCAGGAATCATGATTCCAATGCTCAAGTCATGAATCTCAAAAATGATCAGGAATCATGATTCCAATGCTCAGGAACAATGATTCATTTAATGTAACTGAATCATAACTGATCAAGAAACCACGAAGTGAAACAACAACCCTTTGATCAGATTTTGTTTGATCAACATCGTTGGATTATACACGCAGAGGCTTTTTTGACTTTTCAATGTGTCACCTTTGATGTGGAGCCTAGTAGTGCTAGATCCTTCCCCTATCTTCCATTGATGTGACCTTGGGCGATGTTATCACGTGACCATGCGATTGCGGGCGTGACCAAAGGCAGTTTGAGGGAAACCCACTTTTCGCCCCGCAATTCACTACAGATCCCCATGTATGCCTTCTGCGATACTGTGGTTTTGATTGCGGCCCACTCAAGAAAAATTAAGACCCGAGCATGTTCTGACCCCGCAATTGAGAACGACCGTTGATATCCAATCCCTTGGCGATGCCTCTCGATCAACGGTTGTTATCTGCCTCCTTTCCTTCTTCCATGCGCGATCCTAGATCTCCACGATCTATTGACACATAGCTCCCTTCCAAATCAATGGCTACGTCTTATTTCGTGATCCAGGCTTTGGGAGTTTCAACTCTCAAACCCTACTTTCCTTCGTACATCAATATTCTGGAATTGAAAATCCACTGACACATGTCCCTTTTCTTGATCAACGATTGAGATCTGCTTCACTACTTCGGGCTTCGATGATTTCAATTCTCAACCTTCACGCTCTCCCAAAACTCTTTTAGCTAAAGTCCACATATTCCTACCACATGTCCTCCTCAAATCAATGGCTCTAGTCTGCTTCAGGACTTCGATACTTTTTACCAAGACCAGATCGACGACCCTTGGCACCCTTCTCGATCAACGGTCGAGATTCACTTCGGGGCTTCGACGCTTTCACTCTCTGCTTTCCTTCGGAGTATTTCGTACCTAGAGTTCACGATCTGTTGATGTGTGTCCTCCTATAGATCGATGTTCCTCAGCTCCTTCGGCTCTTCAGGCTTCGGGGATTTCAAATCTCAACTTCTCTTCCTTCATTATCTCCCGAAGTGTTTTTCCCTGAACTGCACATATTTCTGCCATGCATCCTCTTGGCAATCGATGACCTGGATCTTCTTCGACCCTAAGGTCTTCAACATTTGGTACTTTAGGATAATCGCTGCTCCATTTTTATCTGGAGTGATCACATGTTGAGTAAGTCATAAGTGGTGGATACCACTTGCTTTCGGTTAATACTTCCGCTTACATTATCCTTCCATTGTAGTAGATTGACGGTCGAGAATGCTCCTGAAGTCATATTCAGATTAGACATTTCATGTCCACTTTAGGACTTCAACATTTGGGACTTCGGGACTTTGGGAAAGTGCTGGTGGTAAAACTCACGAAGTAAAACTCTCGGAGTGACGTAACTTACTTACGTCACTTGATGACGTGTCACAAGCCGAGTAGCTACCACGTGTCACTCAGATTCATGATTTGCATGTATCTGAAATGTTGATTCAACTTGACACTTGTCATTGTCTGATTGCGCCATGTGTCCTTGCTGACGTGGTCTGCCAACTTGGTCTGCCACATGTCCTTGTAGACGTGGTTCTCCCTGATCTAATGGTCATTGCATTTTCTCCAAATCTAATGGTCCTTATTCATTTTGGATTTTGGGCTTCGGGTAATTCGACTTTCAAATTGCCAATTCTCCCGAAGTGAGATTCCCCAAACAATAACCTCCTCGCAACTTTTGACGTGAACAAAATGTTGTTCGTCGATCATGTTCTTAGATCAATGGCTCGATCTATCTTCGGTGCTTCTCTTCTAGCTTATCATGTCCTTCCACTTAGAATGATCCAATGGTTTTCGGGTATTCGGTTGAAGGTCCTTTGGATTGGTGATCCAACGACCAGTGTATCTCTTCCTCCTGAGCTTTCTCGCCTTCTGCTCTGCCTTTTTCTCTTGCCATCGATGACAAGCACACTCTTCCTGTAAACATGCCAACATGATCTTGGTACTTCAAATTTCATTTTGGGCATGGAAATTAAAAGAGATTGGAAAAAGAGGAAAATATGGTTAAATCAAAGAAAATATGTTGAGACAATATTGCAGAGGTTTAATATGCAGGAATGTAAACCGATCAAGGTCCATGTTCCTGTTGGTGTAAATTTATTTGCGGATCAATGTCCGAAGACATAAGAAGAGGAGGAGGAAATGACTCATGTTCCATATGCGAGTGCAGTTGGCAGTTTGATGTATGCAATGGTCTATACTAGACCGAACATTGCACATGCACTGGGAGTTTTGAGTAGGTATATGTCAAAACCAGGGAAGGAGCATTAGACAACAATAAAAAGGGTTTTCAGGTATTTGTGTGGCACTGCTATCCATGGATTGTGCTACCAAGGAAGAACAATATTGGACAGAGTGTTGGACATATATGACTTTGTGGATGTATACTAGGAAGGAGATATGGATCGTAGGAGATCTACAAGCGGGTATGTGTTTAACCTGTTTGGAGGAGAAATCAGTTGGATGAGAAAAAGACAGGATGTAGTGGCACTTTCAACTACAAAAGTTGAATACATGGCAACCACTCATGCAAGTAAGGAAGCAATATGGCTACAAATATTGTGTTCAGGTATTGGCTTGGTACAACAAGCTGTAATGATAGATTGTGACAGTCAGAGTGCAATTTTTTTGGCGAAGAACCCAACTTATCATTCAAAGAAAAATCATATTTATATTCAATATCACTTTGTGAGAGACATGGTTTTAAGAAAAGAAAGTGTTTCTGATGAAGATGGACACTTTGAAGAATGTTGAAGATTCATTAACAAAATCTATGAGCACTAAGAAGTTCTCTTGGTGTAGAGGATCCATGGACATTGTTGCCCTGAATTGTTGATTATGTAACCCTGTAATCTCCTGTATGAAAAGAAAACAACAAGTGGGAGATTATTGGGTATGTTTTATATTCTTCACACAACTAGACATAGTGTTTTCTATGTTTTGCTAAGCGCGCAGGGGGGTTTGGGGAAAACTCCCCCAAGATTTTTTTCCTTGGGAAACATGTCACATTTTTGCCTCATTTTTCTTGTTGCCTCGTTTTTTGTGTCCATTGTTGGGTTGTTTTTCGGCACATGGTTTTTGCCGATGTTTTTCTATTTTCGGTTAAGGAATTAGGGTTGTTGACTAATCCAGGTCATTGGGTTAGGGTTTTGGATGTCATTGGCTTCTATATGTATATTGTATTGTAAACAATGTATCACTATGAGTGAATATATAATATGCTTGTTTTCACGGTTTGGGTTTCCAGGGGAAAAATCTCGGTGTAATGTGTGTATTTACCATTGCTTATTTTCTGTTCTTTTATTGAAAATCTGTTTGTAGTAAAATATTGTACAAGGTTAAAATATACACTATGTACACACATGTTCCTTCTACAACTCGCATATGTATGCACCCTGGGCTAATGAAACCCACATATGTGTGTGACCTTCCTTACTAGAACCCATGTATGTATTATAATGTTGCTACAACAACCTACGTATAGCTCCAAAATGTTTCTCCAATATGTTGGACCTTTCTGTTGTTGCTTTGCTTCCTAGATCTGTCCTTGGTCCATATTTTTCTACTGATCTAATTCTCCTTTGGACTTGTTATAGCGCAAGTTGTAGGTTGGGAAAATCCTGACCCAGCCATGGAACAAGTGCTACAACTTGGGAATTATACACCCAATTTCACCTCGATGTAGGTCTCGCACTTCAAGGGTGATTAGGTCACTCTAGGGAGGCGATCCCAGTGACCCTAGGGGGATTTTGATGGAAATTGAGGGAAGTGGAAATTAACCCCCTCTAGATAAATTCTAAATGGAATGAAGGATAGGGAGATATGCCTTGTAATTCAAGTAATGGTTGTCCCACATGTATGGTTCATTTTTGGATGATTGTAGCTGCACAAGACACAAGAAAACACACCTTGCAACAATATATGTTAGTTGGATCAACAAGTTAATATTTCTATCCCTAATTTTCAGAAATAGATGAAAGTATATATAATCAATAAAAATATACTATAATCTTCTCAATAAATGCTAAAGATCAAGTAGAAAGTGCAAGAGAAAGACTAGAAATTGACTAGCTAAACTCAAGATGAAAAAACCAATACTCTTAGCATAAATGATAAGTATTTTGTAAAACCTTGTCTACAACAAATTATATCAGCCTTATGGATGTAACACTCAATTACAGAAATAAAATCATCCATTGGAATCCCCTCAAACTTTGCCAAAAAGTGGGCTAGGACAAGGAGAATAAATGTGCAAACTTTGAGGAAAAACCGATGGTTGATAAGAGAGTTATTTAAGCAAGTATGTTAGGGTTTCTGCAACCCTAATGGCTGAAGATGAAAATTAGTAACAAAAGAAATAAGTATCCCTTATATTAGGATGCCCTAGTGGATATGAGGTGTCCAGGGCACAAGGAAAACAATCCACTTTGCTAGAAGTAAAAATGACTGAAATTCATGTTTCCCAATGCAATATTTTATTTCTCCAATGCAACAAATTAATGACTAGTGCCTTTACTATTAGGTTAATGTAGTCAAAAGGAGATTAGAGAAGCTATCTCCTTGCGTGTTTAATCCCTTTTACTCCCCAAGGCAAGTTTCTCTAAGTTAGGGTTTAAACTAAGTGGGTGTTTGCCCTTATACTTCTCTTAGCAAACCATTAATCAATGAGATGAAGCAATAAAATGGTGAAGACTATGGTGGGGGTGTATTCCCTTATAATTCCCACATATCTCTTAGCATAAACAATAATTGACTTGAATAAAGTTATAGAAAGAGAGTAAAAACCATACCAAGATCAAGAGAGATGCTAAGACAATCCACCACAAGAGCTAGAAAATAACCTTCCAAGGTTAGCGCATCACTTCTTCCATTATCCATTCCAAACCATATCCATACACAAGTGCACAACAAATAAAAGAGCTAAGGAGTCTGAAAATTTCAGACCAAGGCCTCTCACAAGAGGAGGGTTATGATTTAAAATTAGATCTTATGATCTCTATTTATACAAAAATTAGCTAACATAGCTTGTCCCCAAATTAAGGAGTAAAACAAAAGATTAGGGGTCAAAAACCCTAATTTCCCCCCCTTAACAAAATAATATTAAACAATTCACTTAAAATTTAATATTTTGCACAAATTAAACCCTAATTTATGAGGACGTCATCCCTTTAGGGGAACATTTTGGCATTAGGAGCAAGTCGTTGGTGTAGGAGGAGGGTGTCTAGGCTTCCCAAAGACACATGTCATGTATCCATGTCACTTCCTTCATGTTCAAAGCCCATTTCTCCTCAAAACATCCAAGTTCCAATGCGTCAACCACACCACCAAACCCTAACCCCCCTAGGTGACGTCATACCTCAAGAAGAGACATTTTGCCTCTCCTAAGAAAAACGTTTGGCATGGGGGGGGCTAGGTTATGTTATCCAGGTCATCTTTAAGGCCTTCCAATTTTTATCTCTCTAATCCGGCATGCGGTCCCTTGGCATCCAACCTATGGGCTTGTAGCCCCATGAAAGCCCAAGCTAGGCTTGTTCTCCCAAAAATTTCCACCAGCTAGGTCTTGCAAAGACAAATGAACACGCCCTCCAAGGATCTCAAGTCATAACATCATGATAATTTAATCCAATCAATACATAATCCATCTAAGCATGTGCATCAAATATTACTATATCAAACAATTGACATCTCAAAGACATTATGCGACTTGTCAAGCTTAAGTATGGGAGGGTTGACGAGGTGTCCTATTGGGTAGATATTTCCCTAGGTCAAGGAGAGATTCCAAGAGGTCCCTCTCTAAGCCATGTAAAGTGTATGAGGTGGATGGGGTCAAGACTCAATGGGAATAGGGTTCATGACATACTAGGGGTCATAGTCTCATTCATGGGTTCCTTTGTAGAGGGTGTGTGGTACCTTCGTCTACAATGCACTTTTTCCAAGCCCATCATTTTCCTTTTATTTTTATTTCTTTATATTTTCTTTCATAATAACATAAGGAGAGATTCAAGGTCACTGCCCTGGCGTGGTGACCAGGTAGTGGCAATGTCACCCACAAATACCTAATGGAAATGAGAAGGTTAGCTCGTGATGAGACCCCATTTCTCTCAGCGATGCAAGTGAGATTCACTACCCTAGTTTGGTGACCAGATGATGACAATGTCATACCACTAGATATCAATGGACCTGATAGGTCAGCTCGTGATGAGACCTCATGTCCTTTAAACTACATTTCAAGCATTTATTTATTATATTGTGGGTCCCCTTTTATTCAAATATAAGTGTTTCATCTCTTTCTTGTGTGATCCTTGGTCGAAGCATATGGAAGGTTTATATAAGGATTTTATCCTTTACCCAACATTAAACCCTCTGGGCCTTTAGCCCCTTCTTCCCATAGAATGAGGGACAACCCCTTCTTGGGTCAATATACCCTAAAATCCCAAGAGATAAGAAAATAGAGGGGAATGATGATGGAAAATGGTAAGTATGGTTGGGAACAATACGATGGATCAGTAAAGTATTTACCAGTAGCAAACCCATTCCCAAAGAAGACCACTTACTAGGGCACAATGTCAACCACCAAGGTGAAGCATGGAAAAAGGCATAATGTCCAAGCACATATCACGAAATCTAGAACAATCTAAGATACAACATAATCAAATGGCTTAGGTATTGAAATGATTATCACCATAATACTGACTTGTACCTCATGGAGCAAGGCCCACTTCCTTCCAGAAGCCAACTGGTGTGGTGGATTCCATCTGTAAACCTGTGACCATCTGTGGTGGTGAGTGTTTTTTCCATCTATGAAAAGGGTACTTCTAGTCATGTAGTCTCTCAACACTCCATATTTACAACCTGAGGGCCTCGAGACATCATCTCCTTAGTTATCCACAAATTGGGGATAACAAGACTGATCATATCTCTAGGTGAAATTCCTTCTTCACCCTTCGTAAGATCCTCTCTGAGAAGAAATCCTTATTTTCTCTCTCTATGATTCACTGAATCCAATAAATATGTTATCCCTTGAGTTTATCTCTTAATGAAATTCCTTCTTCACCCTTGTTGAGATCCTCTTGAGTCGAAGTCTTTCATGGCTCAAGCACTCAATGCATTTTACTATTGAAACTGTCTTTGTACAACCTGTACAATCCTGTATGCGCTTGTTCCTACTGAAACCCGTGTATGTATGTGAATTTCTTTACTGGAACCCATGTATGTACATGATTGTTACCACTACAACCCGCATACAACTTCGTACTCCTACAAAACCAATTTTTACCTATGTACGATTGTTTCCCAGAAATTCATCCTTCGATTTCTACCTGCTAGTTTATAGATAAGCTAAGATAGTGGATCTATGCTTGGTCCTTCAAACACCCACCACAACAGTCTTGATCTAATAAATCTACTGATGTAACCCTAGATATGAACTAGATCTATCTCCTGGTCACTCAAATATAATATATTTTCTATTGTACAACCTAAGATTGGCTCCCTCTCAAAGCATGTTCTTTGATACCATGTTGAAATCCTTTTAATCCAACACCTAGGTATTTTGTTATCTAGTGATTTCCTTACTACATATCAGATTAGCAACTCACAAAACAAAAATACCCTGCTAGAATATTCAACTCAAATAAATATAGAGAAAGAAATACTGGAAACCAAATCATGCACACAAAAACACCAATATTTTTGGGTAGATACCCCTGGAAAAACCCCATAGGGAAAACTAGTACTGAGATGATTTTATTATGATAAAATTAGGGCTTTCGTAATAGGGATAATGCCCCACTAAGAGAAATACAACTACAAAAAAACCTGAACATTTTTTATCTGCTATACGAACCAAATCTAGCATGCTTTTCAATGTGTACGTGCCTTTCTTTAAGAAAACCCATGTATATGTGTCTGTCTCCACTTACACCTGCATACAGAACCTTAAGGATTGTACATAAAACTCTATATGGGTTGACCCTTTCCCATGGCTTCTCTCTGTTGAAATCCACTTGTGGTTGCCTTTGTTCTCTCTTCTCCTTGACCTGATCTCTAGATAAAAGTCCTTCTCCACCTATCCAATAACTTATTGAATCACAGTCCTTTGTGATCCCATCCTCCCGAGCAAAAGTCCTTCTTTCCTCTTTGAAGTGTAAGCAAAATTCCTTCTTTGCTTCTACACTCTTGAATGACTCCACTCTTGCTTCTACACTCTTTGTTATGTCTGTGTGAAAGTGTCTTCTCCTTTACCCTAACCTTGATTTTATAATCTTGAGTTATGACCTAACCTTAATCTCCAAATTTATTGACAATTGAGATTACTTCTCACCTCACTTGAAAAATTGATGCAAAAGATAATTGAATGTTGGTATT
The DNA here is from genome assembly GCA_009831015.1 of Picea engelmannii. Taxonomy (NCBI): domain Eukaryota; kingdom Viridiplantae; phylum Streptophyta; class Pinopsida; order Pinales; family Pinaceae; genus Picea; species Picea engelmannii. The sequence goes on along the minus strand of ML784229.1, from coordinate 80,838 downwards.
TTCTTATCTTATTTGTAAAAATAAATGATTGGGATAATTAGAATGATCATTCAAAACATATTGGTGATTTACAATGTTTTACATTGTATCCTAAATAGTGCGAAAAAAACGGATGGATTGATGATGTTTGTGCTTGGAACAAATGATTTAGTCAGAAAAAGAAATTTTGATTAATTTTATTGGATGATATACTTAGCTATGAAGTTTTTATTCTTGATGATGGTCTATGAATTATTGCCTTGGTGGTGAAATATGAATGTGTGATAGGTGTTTGTTAATGTTCCCTCGATTTCAAATTATGATGTATACTAGATTGATTAACTATGTTTGATTGTTGTAATTGTGCATTGGGAGTGATTACGAGTGATGATGCTTAATTACCCCAAAGATTTATTGGATTGTTAATGGTGTATTAATGATTGTAGTTGAATGTTGAATTGTTTATTGTTTGATCATTATTGTTGATGAGGGTAAACTATCTAGAATGTGTTTTCTAATTGTGGATTATCATAATACACTAGTTTGGAGTGGCTGATGTCAAATATTATCATTGGGTGTTTTATAGAAATTGAAATCTTGATGCTTGATAACCATAGGTATGCTATGTTGAATTTTTCTTGAATGTCATGAATACAAAATCTTGTATTGATTTTTGGGTAGCCTAATCTTTGAATGACTTTAGTGTGATTTTTAATGATACACAAGTATGTTGGTAGATGGAATTGTCTGTGATTGTGGTGATAATTTTGGATTGAATGGTTGAAAATTGATAGGTGATAATAGTTGTATGATATTTTGTGGTGCAATTTGAATGACTGAAAGATGACCTTTATATTTTTTTACAATTGACACTTGTTTGTGGATGCTAAATTTCCTTGTGTTTGAGAATATGGTGGTTGATTGCATTTCTCTTTTATTAGTTCTTGTTTGTGATTGCTAAATTTTCTTGTGTTTGAGAATATGATGGTTGATTGTATTGCTCTCGGATTAACGCTTGTTTGTGGATGATAAAATTCCTTGTGTTCCAGAATATGGAGGTTGATTGTGTTACTATTTGATTCTTACTTATTTGTGGATGCTCAAATATTTGTGCTAAAAAATACTTCATCTATTTATGTTACTTGTTTTTGGATGCTCAATTCTTTGTGTTGAAGAATACTGTGACTATTTTTTGTTACTTGTATGTGGATGTTCACAAGAGTGACTATGATTGCTTGTGTTATTAATTGATCAACACTTGTCTATTGATGCTTAAATCCTTGTGCTTTGATGATATGATTGGAGAAATAATGTGAATTCTATGTTAATTCTATGTTTACTCCGGTAAAGTTTATTTGAGATGTTGTGTATTGGTTGTTAATATTTCTTTGTGATACTTATTATTAGAAATACTTTACTACAACATATGATGCATGTTAGTTTTGTGGAAATGATTTCCCTAGAATGGTACGCTTAATGGTATTAACAATCGATTAAATTTGGTATGATCCTATTTTAATGACCATGGCATAGGGATATTATATGATCATCATTTGTTCACCTTGAATATTTTTTCTCCTAGCATGTTCGTTCACCTGGTGTGATGTTCAACTTGGAGGTTTTTTCTCCTTGTGTGTTCATTCACATGGTGGCTTATTCACCTTTGAGGTTTTTTTGTTCGTGTGGTTGTTTGTTCACCTTAGATTTTTTTTCTCCTTCAATGTTCATTCATGTCATGCTTTATTCACCTTAGAGGTTTTTTCTTTTGGCATGTTCATTTTTGTAGTGGTTTTTTCACCTTGGAGGTTTGTTCTCCTAGCGTGTATGTTCACGTGGAGAAGGGAGAATTTTAAGGATGGAAATTTATATTAAAATCTAGAAACCTGGGCTAATCTTACTAGTCCTTATATGCAAAATGTAAAATGTTTGGCGATAGTTTGGTAAAAATATTCAAATTTCTAAGGATTTTATATAGTTTCTATAAAATATTTGCAATTTTGAAGGTAAAATAATTTTATGCTATGGAATTTGGGCGGATTTTTTTTAGGAAAAAATGAAATTCTCGAATATTTTTTGGGAAAAAACATGGAAAATTAACCCATTTGTGAAATTTAGCCCCTAAAATCATCTATGACGTGGAGGTTTGTTAACCTTAGAGGATTGTTCTCTTGGCATGTTCATTTGCATGGAGGTTTTTTTTACCTTGGAGGTTTTTTCTCTTGACATGTTCATTCTTGTGGTGTTTTTTTTACCTCATAGGTTTTTTCTCTTCACATATTCATTCACATGGTGGTGTGTTCTTTGACATGGCTTTTTCAAGCATGGTTGTTTCATCATCTTAGAGGTTTATCCTCCAATGTGTTTTGTTCATGCATGTTTTTTTTTTCACCATGGAGGTTTTTTCTCCAACATGATTTATTCACTGTGGTGGCTATTTCACCAACATGATTTATTCACCATTGCGAGAGGTGGGATTGTTCATCATTTCTAGAGTAAATATTGTTTTATTATTTCACTAATGACTATGTGATTAGTGATTATAACTACAATTTTTTTTATTATTTGGATACATAGTGAGGTTCATAACGTCGGGGACAACATTAGTTCTATGAAGGGAAGGATGTAACACCCCTCTTAAGCCGTACCTATTTTTCATATTTTGGTGATTTATTGATGATTAGATTTATATGCATTTTTTGAAAATATTATTTGAGTTATGTGGATTAATAATATAATGGTAAGATTAATGCATATAATTTTGTTATTTCCTTACTTCGTGACCTGCAATGACCAAGGTTGGACGTTGGGAGTAGCTTGAAGAGTGCTATGAGGCATTTTTATTATTTACTAACATTTTAGTTTCATGTGTATAGACCTTGGGACCCACACTAACCTAGGTTAGATGTTGGGAGAACCTTGAATCAATATTAATTTTGTAGCGAAAATTGTACCCAAGGGAAAAGACTACTACTTAATGCGGATGGCCAACCTAGACCTAGTGCCATGTGAGACTAGGAAGGTAAATATTGACTTGAAAATGCTTCCTAAGTTTTTTCTAGGGTTAAAATACTAAAAGGGATGAGTTTATTTCATCCAAAATCCATTTTACGACACTTGCATTTTTTCTCCTAAGCCTGGTAGTGGGCTATAATTTTGATGTGGTTGTTATGTTTCCATGGTGTTCTTATTATATGCAAGAAAATTTATAAAATGAATACATAATAATATAATATCCACCAAAAAGTTTTCTTGAGAAAGAAACAAGGGGAGCATGGTACCACAAGAGGGGAAGAGGAAAGGGGGTGCATGGGTGATTTCACATTGGCACTTATCCTTTGGAGGAATTTCCTTTTATCACATCCTTATAAAGTTATAACATCAATCTTGAGTTGAGTTGTACTTTGTAAAATTTTCACATTCTTATTTGGAAGGGCTTACTTCCCATGCAAAGAGCGTATATATTGTAAAAACTCTTAGTGGAAGTTTCATTCATCAATAGCTAGAAATATAATCCCATTAACTTATAACTAGGAAGAGCATATGGAAGTACAAGACTTGTTGTTGAAAATACGAAGAGGAAATGGGATGGTTTTGAGGGAATGCCCATGGATAGAATGTAAACAATAGTTAACGCAAACACCATCAAACATACAATTTTTTTTTTTATCACTATTCATTGATTTTTTTTGAGCCAAATGTTTATTATTCAAGTTATGCCCAATAGGTAGCCAAAGGTTTGGTCCCTTTCTACCTACATTGAACAACACTATAAGAACATCCCTGAGGGACTGTTAAGCATATAAAGGGAAGATCCTTAACCCTCGTGGTATCATGATTTGCTTGGGGGTGGAATCCATAGTTGATTCCTATGGTTGGGTGATAAATCACTTCGTAATAACCAATTTGGTGGACTCACATTCATTTATAGATAAGTGTTATTAACTAGCTCTTGTAGAATGATTTCTATTTAGATAATTCCTTGAAGTAAATGGGTAATGAATAAATTCAAAATATGCAATGTTATTTCCACTGCATATTCATATTTTCATATCAAATGTATTTTGTATAATTGTTAGATGTCGAATTCAACTTAACACTTGGTTATTATAGGTAGTTATTTTGAATTTATTGCCTCTGTAACATCCTCGTTTTTAATCCTCGGATTAGCAATATGTAATGTAAATATGATGTATGTTCGTGGGCCCAACTATGTAATCTGTAACCATTGTATATTGAAAAATGATAAAATAAAATGTAACATCGACCACAGATGGACACAAACAGAGTAATGGGGTCTAAGTTTCCAAAAAGGAGGGGAGGGTCTAAGAGAATATCTAAGGGAGGGGTCCAAGTGGGGAATTACCCATGTCTATTAATCTCAACCCACTTTCTAAAATTATCATTGTGTACAAACCTTCTAATTTTCCTCTCGAGTGTATACAAAATCCAATCATTAAACACATGTAAGAGGGTTGTGAAAAGTCACATCCCATAGTTATGAGAGCATGTAAAATGAGTACAATCAACATTAGGGAGTGTGAGAGTCAACTTGCATGGGAAAAGAAGGAAATTTGTATGGGAAAGGTAGGTATTTTTTGGCATGCAGTTTTTGGGACAAAAAAAGAGAACATAGTGCTAGAGATTGAAGGAAACCATAGTGGGCATGTATGGTAGTCGTTGGAACCACAAATGCATGAAGAATAAGGCTTCCAATCCTATAGAGTGATTTTCTCTATGAGACATTACCCTACAATAGTGAGCTTACTACAAAGAATTTTTATTGTAGCTGACATCCCTAGAGTCCCCAACAAGATATATTCCTAGCCAACCTGTGATGGAACCCTAGAGGGAAGTGGGAATGACCGAGGTACTGCAGTGCATACAAGGGGGATCCCATTCCTTTTTTTGTGTAGGTTGAGGGGAAGAGAGCTTGAAGATTGGGATAACTGTAGGAAAAAAGTAGTTTTTTTTTGGTAGAATTGAGTTGTGAGTGGACAATAGAGACAACCTCTCTTGAGGATTCGTAGCCCCAAATCAGGGGTGATTTGTTGCTAAGATTTGGAGAAAAAATCTAGGTTTGGGAGGAAATTCCTTCCTTTGTAGATGGTTGCACATTTGTTGATAGAAAGATAAACAATTTATCTATGTTTTGATGTTCTTATTGATGTGATTTAATTGTCATGCATAAACTTTGTTATTGAGTGAGTTATATGATGTTATGTGTATGCATTGTTATCCCCATTTTGTGGGATAACTAAGGATATGATGTATTTAGGACCTCAATTTGCAGGCATGGAGTACCGAGAGACGGTTTTACCAACAATGTCCACTTGCATAGACAAAGACCCACTTGACCACCACAACTCCAGGATCATCATGATAGTATCCACCACATCAGCTGGCCACTAGAATCCATTGGGTATTGATCCATGAGGTATAAGTCAGGTATTATGGTGAGTTTCATTTCAATATTTGAGGCATTTGAGTTTGTTGTGTCTATTACTTCTTTTGATTATGTGACATTTGCTTGGAAATTATGTTGTTTTCCCTGTTTCACCTTGGTGGTTAACATTGCACCCTTGTAAGTGGGTCTCCCTTAGGGATATGTATGCTATTGGGAGGTCCTTTTGATGAGTCATCGTGCCATTCCCGACCATACTTGTTACTTTCCACACTTTATCCCCTCATCTCCTCACCTTTTGGGATTTTTGGGTGTACTAACCCAAGAAGGGTTTGTTCCTCACTTCATGGGAATATGGGGCTAAAGGCCCAGAGGCTTGTGGTTGAAAAAAGATAAAATCTTGATTATGAAGCTTCCAAATTCTTTCACAAAGAGGGCTTGAGAGAAATGAAAAGCTTCTCCTAAAAAATCAAAGACCTGCAAAATCAAACACATAACATAAATGCCCCACTTGATAGAGGGATTTACACAAAGTGTGTTATGAGCTATACTATACCCCCATGGCACTATGTGTACTTCTCCCTTCAAGTGAAACTTCAATACTTTCCCCCAAGCTAATTGATTCACCCTAGGAAGTACCCAGTGTTTGGACCTTAATTAATTAATGGAAATAAATGGGCTTGGAATAAGGATGCATTGAAAACGAAGGTGCAACACTCCCTCTACAAAGGCACCCATAAGTGAGACACTAAAACCCCTTGTATGTCATGAATCCCATGCCCAAAATTTTTCCCCTCATCCATGACACCTCATCCACATGACTTAGAAGTAGGTCCCCTCAGGAAACACCCCTAAACTTGAGGAATGATTCACCCAATAAGTTGTTTTGTCAACCCTCTCGTACCTAAACTTGGAAAATTGCATAGGGTCTTTGAGAATTAGTTTATTTTGATGAGGTGGTTTGGATGTACTTGTTTATATGGCTATTTTATTGATTTTATTTACTCATCATGATGCTTTGACTTGAGATCCTTGGAGGGTGTATCCATTTGTCTTTCGAGGACCCAACTGGTGGACAGTTTTGGAGGAATAAGCCTAGCTTGGGATTCCATGGGGCTTGAAGCCCATAGGTTGGATACCAAGGGACCACATGCTATATCATAGATACATTCCTTTGGAGGATAATATGACATCATGGAGGACCTGACCTAGCCCCTACCACCCAAACAATTTGCTTGAGAGAGGAAAAACGTCACCTTCGTGGAGCTTGGCATCATACATGGGATAGTATGTGGTGGTGATGTGAAACTTGGCACTTTGATGAGGATTGGAACCTTGATTTGGTGGAGAGAGGTCCTAGCACCATTGAAGATGGATTTTTGAAGCCCAACATTCCTTCTCTGATCTCAACGACTTGCTAAAAAGTGCCAAAAGTTGCCCAAAAGGAGGGCGATGTCATGTTTTAGGGTGTCTTTCATGTGCAAAAGTATGAATCAAATAATATTATTTTTTAAAGGGGAAAGATTAGGGATGTTTACACCTTATCTTGTGGTTTACCCTAAATTATGTGGACAAACTGTGGTTACGACATTTTGTATAAATAGAGAAAATTTGTATCTCATTTGAATCATAACTCTCCCATTGTGAGAATCCTTGTAGCTTATATTTGCACCCTCTTTGGGAAATATATTCTCTCTTGTGATATTGTTATGGTTTATTCATGCTATTAGTGGAAGGAGTAGTGCACTACCTATCTTGAAGTTTTTCTATTGCATTTGTGGTGGAATTATCTTGGTAAGAGGAGGTTTATCTTGTCATTTATTGGACTAGGTAAGGATTTATCTTGTTGATGTTTCATTTCCTGGTTACAAGTTTGATTTGATAGATTTATTGGGGATTATAATGATTTACAACCCCACCATTATGTATCATTTTTTTCTAGAAGTTATTTGTCGCACAAGGTTTTACTAGGAGAAGTAAAAGGGTTTACACCCTCCTAGTATCTCCTAGTTAGTATTTGCTTGCCTTGGGGAGTAAAATGGTTTACACCCCAAAGGAGATAGAACTTGATAGATACTCATTTATTTGACTCCATAAACCAATAGCTAAAGGCACTAGAAATAATTGCATTGGAGAAATAAAATCTTGCATTGGTTAACGGGAAAACTCAGGATTTTGAGGTTGTCTAAATTAGAATCAATTCCATGCTTTATGTGCTTGGTTAAGCCACTAGGGTGTCACCTTTGGATAATTTATTCTTGCTTCTGTCATGAAATTTTATCTACAACCATTAGGGCTGTAGAAACCCTAATACAACTTTCTAATTAACTCACAAACCAACCGTCAAAAGTTGCTAAACGTTTTCCCCTATAATCTACTAACCCTAGCTCAGGGTACTTTTAACATCTTCATTTACATATCTTATTATCATTTTATTGCTAATATATATTTATGTTTAGTACTGAAATTGGAGAAAACAAGCTTAACTTGCTTTTCCAACATAATATTGAGCTTGTATCTTCTTTTTCCTTGTGTCTCGGGTAGGTACAATCACCACTTGGAAAGTCTACTATGTTGTGGCATATCTTCTACCATTTATGAGACTCTTTTAAATACATTTTCACTCTCCATCATTGACCTATAGGGGTATTCTCCTTCATCTTTTCACTTTCCATCTCATTCCCCTAGGGTCACCAAGATTCCCCCCTTGAGGTGATTCCTTCATCTCTAAAGTGATGAGAATACATGCCTAAGGTGACAGTGGGTAGGTGTTCTCTTAGTTGTCACAATTTTGTGGTTGGGTCATGCTTTTCCCAACATACAAATTGTGCGATAACATGTATATTTGGCTGAAATTCATAATGTTGTCAAATACATGTTAAATCCTCAATACATTGCATTTTATTGTGGAATATATTTATTGTGTATTTACTCTGACTTTTAAGAAATGTACATACAATTTTGTGAATGTTTAATGAGATTATATTCATGTATTTATAATGTTGTTAGACACATGGGTGTCTTAGCATGCTACATTGCATTAATTTTAATAGTATTTTAAAATTTTATGGGCTTAGTAGTGGGGGACGCTACAAACTGGTATCAGAGCTTCTAGTTCGACATTGAGCTTGTATGGGCCAATAATAACATGAATTTTGGGTAAATTCTCTATGGTGAAGTTTGATCTTTGTCAAATTTGGGGAAATTGGTGAACCTAGATTGAAATCCCCAAATTTATGAACAAATTCAAGTCTAAATTCCCCCCAAAACCATCGAAGAGATGAATAATGGCATCGATCCACAGGTTGTAGAGTTACATTTGGCCTAGGAGGTCAAATTTTTTGTTTTAATGGTGAATGAAGAGTTTGGAGAATCAACGACCTAAATCATTTAGACATTAAATATCGACGATCGATATTCATTTACATGAATGGAGAAGTTTGGAAAATTTTGGCAGATCAATGGCTGAGATATATTTTTATCTTGAGATCAACGATCCAAATCCATCACAGAATTGGTCAACAATTTTCAAGTTCAATGATTTCATGAAGAGAAATTTCTGATGGAGCAATCATGGTTCAGTGAAATTTGTGGACAAATTGGTTTGCCAAAAGAAATCATGGATCGTCGATGGTCGGGTTGGAAAAATCGGTGAAGTGTTTCATTCGTCCAAAAGGAATCGCCAATCATTGATGGTCGAATCAGAAAAATCGGTGAATAATTTTGTTTGTCCTAAGGAAATCGCCAATGGCCGAGTCGAAGAAATCGATGAAGCGTTCCATTCATCCAAAATAAATTACCAATCATTGATGGTCAAGTCAAAAAAATCAACGAAGCGTTTTGTTTGTCCAAAATAAATCATCGATCGTCGATGAAGGGAAAAGAGGAGGATGAGGTGTCATGCCACATCATCATCCATGTGTCATGCCATGTCATCATCCACATGTAATTCCATGTAAGCATCCACATGGCATGCCACATCATCATCCACTTTTCATGCCATGTCAGCATATATGTGTCATGCCAGATCACCTGGAGAAACATCGATCGCCAATCATTGATGATCGGGTCAACAAATTCGGTGAAGTCTTTCAAGTCCATTGTCAAAGGAAATCATCAATCACCAATGGGGTTTTAGATGTCAAGGAATGGACAATCCAGATCGCTTTTCGATTTGGGCAATCAATAATTGAGATCATCAGTGGGCTTGGAAAAGTTTAGCGGAATCAATGGCTAAGATTACTCTCGATTTTGATCGATGACTCAGATTCATTCCGTTTGGGTTTTTTGGTTCAAAAAAATCCCTTGAAGAAGTGCCTTTTGTAATTCACTGATGGAAGTGAATCGTTGATCACTGATGATCATGGTTCGGAGAAATCTCATAAAGTATCCTTTTTGAAAATCGCCAATGTAAGGAAATAAGTATATGGTCAATGGAGGAAAATTATCGATAATAGGTGTAGGGCATATTAACAGGCTACTACAATAGTGTCAAATAGTTTGAATATGAATTCAACCTATTTTAGGGACTGATACAATAGTAAGCTAGTCAATTTTTATGAGTATTTTCAGGATTTTGAAGGTCACAAACTTGTAGAGTTAGTTTGAGGGCCTAAGAAACATTTTCAGGGGGGTCTAAATCCCAAGAAATACATGTACCTTCAACATACATAGTCTCTACTGCTTAAATGAAATAACTTGGTATGAGATTTCCAACAAGACATTTTGAGCATAAAACAAAGCTCATATGATAAAGTTATAGATGAAACATTACGGGGTATAAATTAGATACCAATTTACTTCCAGAGGACATAAATCCTTGCTCAAAAGTCAAATTAGGGCACAAGAGTAGTCTGCAGAAATATCATGGGCCATAGAATACAACCATTGAACTGGAATTGGAATCTGGGTGCTTTAAATCGTATAGGATGGAAGAGAAAACACTTGTATCATAGAAGGATAAAAATAAGAAAATAGTCTAAACTTCTATAGACCATAACTATCATCTTGAAGCTGAGAACAAGGCATGTGTATAGTCATTGGAAAGATAATTCAGAAGAGAATGGAAATATAAACAATCAAAATTAGATTCCAATTCATCCATACCTTTCACAAATTCAAATGAAGCATGATCTGTAATCTAATTTATGAAATATTTTATTTTATGCATAACTCTAATATCAATTTTTGCATGCACATTTCTTACAGAATTAGAGGTACATGAAAGAAGATTTGGTTCCTATATGAGAATTAGAGAAATGTTGTATTCCCAAGGGTCTTACAACCACGAGGAGGAGGTTATAGGTCTACATTTCAGCATGGGAAATGCAGAGACTGAATCCAATGGATGTAGGGGCAAAGTGGAGCCAGTGGAGTTGGATGAGACTATGGAAATATTGCATAAGGAAGTGCAGAGATATAGAGATGACAATGAAAGGATGATAAGAGTTTAGGAGGAGATGCTATAGATTCTGAATATGTTGTAGATTCAAGTCAATAATGATTATGGAAAAAAAAAATTAGTCAATGCAAGGCAAGTAGAAGTATCTAGATCTCACGATAGGAGGGATGACCATGATGGATCTCATAGAACAAGGAGTGTTAGTAGACATCATCATTCACAAGGGAACTTGACTAGAGGATCACATGAACATTCAAGTTTCGAGAGAATCCCAAGTGTTCCCATGTTCGAAGACATAGGAGGAGGTATGAAGTGGAGGATTTGCAAGGAGAGATTAGGAAGATTAAGCATCCTACTTTTGATGGTGATCACAAGAAAGATGAATATGAAAAAACATGGCTATTGGGAATGAGGAAATATTTCGAATTGCACTATTATTCATCAAATGTAGAAGTTGAAATATCAACCTACTATCTTCAATGAAAAACATCTACGTGGTGGGATCAAATCAAGCAAGTTAAGCACATTGATGAGAATAGGATCTCATGGAGGGAGTTCAAAAATTATTTTCAAAAGAAATACTTGTCAGAGAATTATTATGACAAGAAGATGAAAGAGGTATTTGAACTCAAGCTTAGAAGCATGACAATGGATGAGTGTGATAGGAGGTTCCTTGAATTTTTGAGGTATGTTTGCTTCATAAAGGATGAGAAGGTTAAAACCCAATTATTTCTAAGTGGGATACCTTTCTACAATGATAAAATCCAATTTGATGAGCCTAGAACCTTGGATGAAGCCATAAGAAAAGATAATTTTTTATATGAGTAGAGTAAGGCAAGGCCAACTTTTCAAAGAGCTTGGGATGAAAAAAAGAAAGGAAAAATGGACCAAAGGAAGAAAGGATTTAAGCCACCTTTCTTCAAGAATAATTCACAATCATATAGGTAAGGGAAACAAGAACACAATGAGCCCAATATGACTGATTCCTTGGGGAAAAGGACAAGACATCAACCCATAAAGTTTTGGTGATGTGAAGGAGACCACATGTACAAGGATTTTCCTCACAAAGGAGACAAGATGAGGACTATGCACAACATTCAGGAAGTTGATACAGTGGATGACATGGGTAGAATCATGCCAAGGATTTATGTAGCTCTGGACAATAGACAAGAAAACTATCAATCCCACATTATTGAAGTGGAAGGTAAGATTGATAATCAACCCATGGCTATTTTGATTGATTATGGAGCTAGTCATAACTATATATATCCTAATATGGTTGACATATTTAAATTGAAGAGATGTAATCATGAAAATTCTTGATTGGTTTAGCTAGCCACTAGAACCAAAAGAAGAATCTATGAGTTGGTTAAATATTGTGCAGTGAACATGAATGGGGTTAGCACTAAGGCATATTTGAACATCATACCACTTGGGTCATATGACGGCTTGATTGGCATGGACTAGATGGAAAAACATCATGTTTTCCTAGATTGTTACAAAAAGGATTTCAAATGCCTTGATGAAGAAGGAAATTCAAGGATGGTACAAGGTATTCCAACACCTATATTTGTCAAAGAGATTTAAGCCTTGTAGCTGAAAAGAATTTTTAGAAAAGGATGCCAAATATATGCAACCCATATGGAAAATCCCCCCATGGAGCTACCCCGGTGTCCAAAAATTCTTATAGAATGAGCACACCAGAGTTGAAAGAGTTATAGATGTAGCTAGATGAATTGGTGAAAAATGGGTACATACACCAAAGTGTCTCACCTTGGGGTGCCCTTGTAATTTTTCTTAATAAAAATGATGGAACCCTGAAGTTGTGTATAGACTTCAGACAACTTAATAAGGTTAATATAAAGAACATGTACCCTTTACCGCAGATTGATGATCTTTTCGATCAATTGAATGGAACAAAGATATTTTCCAAGATTGACTTGAGATATGTTATCACTCTGTAATTTTCCTTGGATGTGAAAGGAAAACATAGAGGTAACTTTTTCAAACCACTTTGGGATGGAAACTAGCCTTTTCAACCAGATATGAATTTCTCACTAAAATTATAGCATAATGTCCATATCTGTAGGTAAATACATAAAGGTTATGATGTGGTGGTAGGATTGAGTGAAACACCCATTGGGCATGGAGTCATAATAAAGATAGGTCAAATCAAAGCTTTCAAAATTTGTTGATATGAACAAATGCACTTCATAGGCTAGGGAGCTAGAAATTTGTCAGTCATCATAGGCATTATAGTGTGGTGGTGAGAAGAAAATAACACATCAATTATAACAAATCACCAAACAGTGGATGAGTTCTGTCACAATATCAGAAGACGAATGTGGGAAAAATGAATGTGAGATAAAGCGCATCAACAATGAATTCTCTATCTATAATCATTCACTGAGAATAGAAGAATAGACATAATGATAAACAAAGATAAGAAACATTCACAAAAAAAAAAAACTACAGATTACTAGCACAAGAATCTCTTAGACAAATAATCAAGTCATTAAGCTTGAAAGCTTTCATTAACAACAAAAAATATATACAACAACCAAAGAGTCTTTTTCCTCAAGTCTCCAACTCGTTTCTCCTTCTTTCCTTCACAATATATAGAATTACATTTCAATATAACTCAATGAGGTCGAAATAGTTAGGGTTTCACATTCAAGAAGGAGTTACAAACTAACTCCTATTTTTTAGGGTTTAGTTTTTAACTAATTAAATTAGGCAAAAATATGTAAAAATAGGTTGTAAAGATCCCTTATAATCTCCCAAATCATGACACCTATGCAAAAACTAAGAGTGGTTTTTGTAGATGAACTTGTGCTTGAGAAAAACCTATTTCAGTTTGTTGAGATCAATCACTATATGCTCGACATATGCGCTTGAAGTTTACTGCAAAAACAATGAGATACAAGAAATTTCACAACAACCAGGAGATTTTGCAACGACTAGTAATTTTGCCTTTTCTCCAAAATGGTGAATTGGGTTGGGATGGTTTTTTGTCAGAAAATTAATGACACTATGATGCCTCTCGAATTTTTTTGTTGGAAAAACCCAGTTTGTCTTTTTAAAGTTATGATGAAAATAACATTTCGCAACAACTTGGAAATTCGCTGCGAAATATCTGTTTCAGAAGTTTCCTTTGTGAAATCTCTCTCTCTCTATCAATATGTGATAGTGTCTTTGCCATTGTTGCAACTAGAAGGCCATAGGTATTTCCGAGGATAGAAAAATAATCACAAAAATGACCAGTAGTGCTCTACATGCCTCATAGCCTCATCGATATTACATTGATAAAAATACCATAGAACCTTGACACACGATATTTAGGAGACCAGGACATGAATACAAGACCCAATAAACAACAAAATAGATTTTTTTGACTTTGTAAATTTATACTCACTAAAAAAATCAAGATATCATCAAGTAAGCATCAAAGAAGAGGACACCAACAAGACAACATTCAGGACAAGATATGGCCAGTATGAGTTTGTGGTGGTTCCATTTGGCTTGACAATTGCACCAACTACTTTTATGTGTCTAATGAATGGAGTGTCATTGTCTTCTTTGATAACATTTTTATCTGCTCCAAGACATAGAAGGAGCATGAACAAAAATTGCATATGGTGTTGTAGGTATTGAGAGAGAACCAATTGAATGAAAATTTAAGCAAATGCACTTTCTATCAAAGAAAAATCCATTATTTGAGCCACATTGTCCTAGAAGATGGCATAGAAGTGGATCCAAAAAAGATCGAGGATGTTAAAAGTTGGCCAACACCAAAGAATGTTTCGAAAGTAAGATCCTTTATGAGATTGGATGGATATTATAGGAGATTCATTGAAGGATTCTCCATGATTGCACATCCAATCACTTTGCTGCAAAAGAAGCGAACAAATTTTGAATGGGCTTCCAAGTGTGAAGAGAGTTTCGAGCATTTGAAGGAATTATTGACCAGTGAACCTATTCTAAAGGTTGCAGATCCATATGAAGATTTTGTTGTGTGCATGGATGCATGCAAGGAAGGGGTTGTTGGAGTCCTTACACAAAATGGGCATGTCATATGTTATGAGTCAAGGAAGCTTAAAAACATGAAAAAAATTATTCTACCCATGAATTAGAACTAACATCCATAGTTCACTCCTTAAAAATGTGGAGGCATTATCTCATGGGTAAAAAATTCAAATTGAAGATAGATCATAGTGTTCTGAAACACTTGTTTGAACAACCAACACAAAATGCCAGATAAACTAGATGGATAGAATTTCTCAGTGAATATGAGTTCAACATCAAGCTTATCAAGGGAAAAGAGAATAAAGCGTCTGATGCACTCAACACGAGAGTGCATGAAAGGCATGGTGCATCCCTTAAGATGTACTGTTCAGATTTAAAAACAATAATTTTAGAATCTATAAAAACATACCAACATTATGTGCAAATTAAAGAAAGCTTATAGCAAAATAATGTACATAATAAATATAAATATTACAAGATGAAATAAAATGGAATCCTCTTGTTCACGAACAAAATTTATGTTCCTAACACATAGGAATTGAGAAATATGGTGTCGAAAGAGATGCACAATCTACCCTATGCTAGACATCCAAGGTACCAAAAGACCATTACAACGTTACAAATCTAGTACTTCTGGTCTGGAATGAAGAAGGATGTGGCTGATTACATAGCCAGGTGCATGGAATGTCAGAAGGTGAAGACTGAACATAGGCATCCAACATGATTGTTATATCCATTTCCCATTCCTGAATGGAAGTGGGAGGTATTTACAATAGATTTCATTACCAAATTGTTAAGAATCACAAGACAGAGTGATTTCATCACGATAGTGGCGGATAAGCTTACAAAAGCTACACATTTTATACCAATGAAAACAAATCACAAGGAAACTAATATTCCAAAATTTCACATGAAGAAAATTGCTAGGCTACATGGTGTGCCTAAGGAAATAGTGTTAGGAATATATCCCAAGTTCACTTCTGAATTGTGGAAGGGATTTTTAAGGGATTTGGGACTAACTTGAATTTCAGTACAACATATAGTTCAGAGTCATATGGGAAAACATAAAGGACTAACCATATAATTGAAGATATGTTGAGAATGTATGTAATGAACAAAACTTTCAAGTGGGAATGCTACCTTCATCTAGTTGAGTTTGTGTATAATAATGGGTATCATGCATCATTGAATATGAGCTTGTTTGAAGCCTTGTATAGAAGGAATTGCAACACACTAGTAAGTTGGGATAACCCGGTAGAAAGAGTAGTTATTGGAAATTTTCTAAAGGAAATGGAAGAGCAGATGGTAAAGATCAGGCATAATTTAAAGGTTGCATGTGATAGGAAAAAGAGTTATGCAGATAAAAGTAGGAAATACAGGGAATTAAAAGTGGGTGAGTATGTATTTTTAAAAGTAAATTCTAAAAGGAGCTTGCTAAGATTGGGAAGTTTCCCAAAGTTGGCAGTGAGATACTATGGGTCATTTAAAGTTTTAGAGAAGATAAGCCTAGTTGCATACATGATTGCATTGTCTACATCCATGAGAATTCATAATGTTTTTCATATGTCTTTATTAAAGAAATATATTCCTAATCCTAACCGCATAATTGATTAAATTGTGATCTAGGTGGAGCACAAAGAGGACTTTCGAGTGGAACTAGTGCACATCCTGGAGCAGAAAGTCAAAGTGCTTAGAAACAAATCCATCATCCTGGTAAATGTTCAATGGACCTACTACAGTCCTGAAGATGCTATGTGGGATCATGAGGAGGAAACACGAGAGGAATGTCTTCAGGTTTTTGAAAATTTTGAAGAAAGATGAATGTATATTTGTATATAAGTGTCCAAGGCTCCGTTTTGGTAGCTAGAATTCCTAAAACCACATCTCATAAATTCCTTTCCGATCTGTGTTGGAGCCTTGGAAAGGAAGTGGTACAACCTAAGGAACTATGGTGAAGTGAAGAGGATAAACTTTCTTTGATTGTGCAGATTGAGGGGAATGAGAGATCGTTGGTTGGAATTGTTGCAAGAGTTGTGAACTTGCAAAAGAACCAAATATTATGACGTAAAATTTGTATGCGTGTGCCCATATGGTGTTGTGCACTTAGAAAAGTGCAATATGTAGGGGGAGGGGAATGTAGCATCCCCATTTTTATTCCTTGGATTAATGATATGTAATGTAAACACAATGTATGGCCATAACCATTGTATATCGAAAATTATAAAATAAAATGTAACATCAACTATAAATGGATGTGGATGGAGTAATGGGGGATACGTTTCCACAAGATAGGGGAGGGTCTAAGAGAATATCTAAAAGAGGAGTCAAAGGGGGGAATTACCCATCTCTATTAACATCAACCCACTTTATAAAATTATCATTGTGTATAAACCTTCTAATTTTCCTCTTAAGTGTATCAAATCCCCAATCATTAAACACATGTAAGAGGGTTGATGTGAAAAGTCACATCCCATATTTATGAGTGTTAAGATTATTGTTGTTATTAGGTTATTTTCAATTTTCTCAATGTATTTCCAAAACAACAACATAAAGAAGATCACTAAAAGAAACACAATCACAAGGTACACAACATTTTATCCTGGGAAACCCTCATGGGGGAGAAAACCCAACAAAAACTTCCTCAATAATAGATTGCCAATACAATTCCAAGACTAAGACCAAGACTCCAAGAATAAACTAGGATTGATCATGCGCCTCTCTTCTCCTTCCTCCTGCAACTGCAACTACCTTCAAAAGATGCGCACTAGATGAGTGAGTGAGTGAATGAACAAGTGAGGTGCCATCCTCACTTATAAATACTCATTGAATAGACACTTAGGGTTATGTCTCTTCACTTAGTAAGGTTGACTTATTCCAAGAGTGGTTAAAACCACTTTATAAACCTTAGGGGGCGACTTTACAAATGCCACTATATAAATATGGTTTGACCAATCCAAAAAAGGGGATTTTGCCTTATACAAGTCCCAACATGATCAATCCACAAAAGGGGATTTTATCTATAATATAATAACTCAAATATAATTAGAATATTCTTCAAAGTTACAATATTTCAACAATGAGATCATGGGAGATGAGTACAAGCAACATTGGGGAGTGTGAGATTCAACTTGCATGGGAAAATAAGGAAATTCGTATGGGAAAGGTAAGCAGTTTTTGGGAAAAAAATGGAGAACATAGTGCTATAGATTTAAGTCAGCCATAGTGGGCATGTATGGTAGCTATTAGAACCAAAAATGCATGAAGAATCGGGTTATTAGGCCTATAGAGCGATTTTCTGTGTGAGACATTACCCTACAATAGTGAGCTTTCTGTTGTGATTTTTTCTTATAGTTGACATCCATGGAGTCCCAAACAAGAGAGATCCCTAGCCAACCTATGATGGATCCCTTGAGGGTTGTCCTAGTTGAGGGGAAGAGAGCCCGAGGATTGGAATAGTTGTAGGAAAAAGTAGTTTTCTTTGGGTAGAATTGAGTTTTGAGTGGATAGTAGAAACAACCTCTCTTGTGGATTCATAGCCCCAACTTGGGGGTAATTTTCTACTGATATTTGGAGAAAAAAATATATGTTTGGGAGGAACTTTCGTCCTTTGCAACTGGTTGCACATCTGTTGATAAAAAGATAAGCGTTTTATCTCTGTTTTGATGTTCTTATTGATGGGATTTAATTGTTGTTGATAAATTATGTTATTGAGTGACTTATATTCTTCTGTGTGTATGCATATTTAGATGAAATTCATAATGCTATCAAATACATTTTAAATACTCAATGCATTGCATTTTATTGTGAAATTTATTTGCTGCGTATTTACTCTAAGTTTTAAATAATGTACATATTGTTGTGTGAATGTTTAATGAAATTGCAATCATGTCTTTATAATACTCTTAGACACATGGATTCCATAGCATGTTGCATTGCATTAATTTTAATGGTATTAGAAAATTTAAAATTTGTATGGGTTTAGTAGTGGGGGACACTACAACCTCAATGGCCAAGGGGGCATCTGAGTACGCTACAAAATTAAACATGTACCATTATACATCTAGAATATTCCTTAATCAACACTAAACTCAATCCCTGCACACATTCTTACACTTTTTTTCTAAATTAGGATCACGAAACTACCTTCTATCGATGATTACCTCGAATAGTACTTCATTTTCTAGGTTGTTGTTCTAGTTGAAGATCCTAATACACTATTATTCCTTTGGTAAATCTGATTTCGTAGTGTGACCTCTAGAATTCTCACGTGGCCAAACACCCAAGAAAAATAACCATGTCAACAAACAAACATAATGAGTACAAATACGTGAGCATTGACCATAGTTTCATAGGGTCAAGATTGGGGTATTACACATGCTTGTTTTCCATCATGAGGATAGTACTAAGGATATCATGGAAGACAAATTTTTCCACTGGAAAATGGTTTATCATGGAAGACAAATTTTGCCACTGGAAAATGGTTTATCATGCACTGCCAAGTGGAGGTATTCTTCTTGCAATTCAAGCGTGAAAGACTTACTATTTTTTGAGAAATTCAATTGTTCACAAATCTCACATGCAATGGAAGGAGTGTCTTTAATTTGTTTCATGTAGGTCTGTCTTGCATTTTTATTTCGCAGGGAAGTATGGGTAGAAACCGTTTCCTGGTTTTCATTGGTAGTAGTGCATGGTGTTGCTTCTAGCCCATGAAATGTCATAGTTGCATGACCATTCTAGGATATGCGACCGTACCTGTTTCTGTTGTGTTGTGTACAAACAAATTTCTTTAGATTGTGATATGTGAGTTTCTCTCTAAAAGGAAGCGTAGCAATGTATTTTTTTCTCATGTGCATGACCTTTTTCAAGTTGTGGTAACTTACTCTACGTTTCTTTCCCAAGGGCACAATGAGCTGATGAAAACTTGGATGAATTTCACTCTGACTCAGGTTCTCATAACCTAGTCTACATTTTTTGTTTAAGGCCTGTATGGCTTCATCACAACTGGGACAAATTTTACACATAACTTTTTTCAAGTTGTGATAACTTACTCTACGTTTTTTGTTTAAGACCTGTATGGCCTCATCACAACTGTGATGAATTTCACGCATGTCTTTTTTATTCAAGCCTTGTATGGCCATATCACAACTGGGAGGAGCTTCATTCTCACTAGAAACCATGCCACGCGTATGCAGATTCGATGCAGTTTGGGTGGTATGGACATTCAACCCTGAACCACCAATATGTCCAAGCAAAGGTTGATAATGGATATGTGTTGTATCTATTTTCAACGAGAGGATGTCAATTGTTCAAGCGTAATTTGAATCAGTAGACCAGGAATGGACAGTGCCATCTGGCAAGGTTGACCAGACCTGGATATTTACTCTGAATATGATAGAAAACAATTGCAAACATAATCTACAACCCTCCACATTCCCTTTTTCATATGGAAACACCATGTTTACAAGGTATTGTTGCCAACTTCCAACTGCCGACATATTTTCTAAGAGATATGGCCAAAGGTGTTGATGCAAGCACCTAAAAGCCTATTGGTTGTTGCCTATAACTGCATTGCAAAAGGACTGTATAGTGTAAATTTGCAGCAACTTCACATCGAACTCCACTACTACCAAACAACAAATTGCATTGAACAGACTATCTCCACAACTAGACACAACATTTGTTGCCAGCTGTAAACCATGGTAATCTATGCGATGCATAATTTGTTTCCACTGCGATTCAAGGTCTTTGAAAATGAGGGACAAGTAAATATGAGCTCCTTCAACATTGCATATGGACATTTTTCTGTACAGTAGTGGTTCATAATGACCACTGACAACATTGGCATCATGGAACAAGATGCAATATGGATTGTTAGATGCAGTTTTGTTGAATTGTAGATATCTTGTTTTTCTTGTCAATGACCATATTCCAACTGATATATTCAGCCAGTTAGACAACCACCATATACAAAATGTATCTCCCCAAAGTCCCCTCTCATGTGCAGGCAGAACTGGAGATGCAGACAACCACATCTTTGAAAAATACGTAGCGACATCATGTATTCCATGCAACTGTCGAAGAAAAACAGATTCCAATTCATATTCATAGGAATCCAATGCCTCAGTATCACCATTTTTTAAACATCCCAAGAAATAATCTATCAATCCATTGCGTATCTCCATCAACGAATAGTGCAAATGCAGTAGAACCTGAAATGTATCAAAAAGGCAATCCCCTACAGTATATGAGAATGCATCCAATCTAAAAAGGACATTGCTATGCAAAACCATGTCAATGCTGTCATGTATAATGGACTGTGTATCTATTCCATATGACTCAACATCTATTACTTCTTTCATCTTTTGAACTATGATTTTGAAGTTGTTTGTTAGATACTTTCAGTTTGCATGAAAACAGAGAAAAGGGGGGAAGAAAAATAAAAGTAGAAAAAAAAGGAAAGCAAAATAGGAAAACTACAAGTGTGAAACTGGGTACCAATCCCCGTATGTATCTTTCAACCTTCTTCTTGTCAACTTCAATCCCCCCTACTCCCCGTATGGAACAAGTATAATACAAAAGAATGGAACCCCTTTCTCCTCCTAGTGGCCAATATTTAACATAGCCCGATAGTCATCTAGGGTTAGGGTTTTGACTTCCTCAACCCTGAATTAGTGATCAGGTTTGGACCTTCTAGAATATTCTTGAAAGTATACACATGGATATCACCATATGTGTGAGTAATGGGGATTGACGTAGAATCCACTTGTACCATAGTGATGAACAAGGTCGGTCAACTTGTAGGAGGCATAACTTTTGCATACGATCTCCAAATGAGGCGTTTGGTGCACCATTGGAAATGTATTGGAGTATAGAACACATCTAAGGGTGTGCGCACAAATTCTAAATACTGTAACCCCCAAAAAATCCATTTTTCCTCAAAAGGGATTCAAAAGTTTCTGAACCCCAATTTTCTAAACTAGAACTTGCCAATAAAATGGCCCAACAAGTCGATTCCTCCAATTGTTTCCACCCAAAAAATATCAATATAGATGAAAAATTATATGATGATCCAATCCAAATCATACCTCCCCATTTAGGGATTCTTTTGGTTCAAAAATTATTTACTAAATGAGGTGAAGAAAGTTTCCCTCTACCTTCTCCCTGGAGTACCATTTTTCTTTTCTTGGAAGTTGTCCTTTCAACCTAATCTGTCAAAGGTCATGTCGCCCTTGTCTTGTAGTTCTGGACCTCTTATGAAAAATTGTATCTTCTTTCAACTTTGTCTGAGATTCTTATGCCAAGTTATCTATGGTAGGTAGGACTTTCTCCACCTCTTGATCCAGCATGGGAGACTCATAGAATTTTGAATTCTCCAAATTCACTACTAAGTAAATGTGCGTGTATGAGGGTATACTGAGTTAATAGGTATCATTGCCTACCTTATCAAATACCTCAAAAAGGACATACCATAGAGCCTTGATATTGTTACCAAGACCATGTAGTCTTTCCTTGTTCAACTGTAACCAAACTCTATCTCCCACTTTGAATGTCTTCTCAGTTTTATGTTGATCTATCTAATATTTTCAACAAATTTCTTTGCTCTCAAAGCTTCTCATGTGATGTCTTCCTTCACTCCTCCTTGTTTTCCATATGTAACATCCAACAATGAAGATGGAAAATACCCAAATAAAGTTTCAAAAGGGGACTTAACAGTAGAAGTGTGGACTACTTTGTTATAAGAGTACTGAATATAGATCATATTTTCATCCTAGGTCTTTTGTTGCTTCTGATTATAACTCCTCAAAAGCTGCACCAAATTCATGTTGACTACTTTTGTATCCTCATCTGTCTATGGATGTAATGTTATATATATGTTCAACTTCATGTCCATCTTCTCCCAAAGTGTAGTCCAAAAGGAACTGAGAAATATGGTATTCATGTTCAAGATGATGCTCCTAGGTATCCCAGAGTGCACCCAAACCTGTTCAAAGAACATGTTTATTGCTTCTTTTCCTTTGATGGTATTTTTACCAGGAATAAGAATGCACATCTTGCTAAACCTGTCAACTTCCACAAAAATATAGTTGTGCCCCTTCTTGGATTTTGGTAAACCTCCCACAAAATCCATGGAAATGATTTCCCAGTGTTGAGTGGGTATAGGTAAGGGATGGGATAGACCTTTCTTTCTATTACTGGGACCAAAAGTATTCATCACTTTCAAACCACAACTATAATATTTTACCCAAATAATAATTATAAATACACATGCTAAGACTAAGGAGATATAATTATGTTAAGAGTAAGGACTAGAATCCCTAGCATTCCCCCCAACAACAAAAGAATTGGCATCCAATGCTTCCGAGAGAGAGGTAAAATGTTGTTGCATATGATGCCAAGAAATCCAACAAGCTTGATGTGGAAGCTGACCATCCTGAGAAAAAAGGTAGGAAGTGTTGGATCCCTGATGAGTCTGGTGAGTCTTCGTGATGAAAATTTGACTTGTAATAAGTGGAAGTTGAACAACTAGAACAATATATGTTTAATGATTGGTTGATTCCTGGTATGTGTTGACAATATCATTGATGATCAATAGATTGGAATGAAAAACATTCAGAACCTGAAGGGAGGCTTGAAGTGATGATTGATGTCGAATAGGGTGATGAACTAGTGAAACGATTCTACCAAATCTAAATTTCCAAGAAAGGAAATAACTCTATAACAAGTGAGAAAATTTAAAGTTTGTAGAATGTCCTTTGAAGGAAGTGTCTCGGAGGAACTGAAGTTGATGAGTGAGAAAAAAATTCGATAAAAGAGGAGGTGTACAAGAGTCTTTTGTTGAATGAACCTGGTGTTGCAACCATGGATAATGATGTGGATAGGGTTGTCAGATAAAATCTAGAGAATTTTTTTGAGGAGCAACTTGTACTTCCAATGTACTATGAATAAGATATTCATTGTTATATTTATACAACAAGGAAGTATCGTTGAATGCATCATTATGGGCCTTCTACACATATTGATAAGGTTGGCCAAACAAAAAACCACAATAATCCATATTGGTCACATCACAAGTGACTTTATCCACAAATTTAGGACCAAAAAAAAATAACAGAGTGCATATATGCATGATCTATACAAATTAATTATTATCCTTCCATCCACGTGCATAAGGATGAGGATGAAGGTCCACTAATAAGTGCAACTTATTGACAATGGATTTGGAAATCAAATTTTCTTGTGAGTTGTTTTTTTTTTGTTTGCTAGCGAGTTCGTGACTTGCAGGAGTAGCTTGTGGCTGAGAAACCACGACTTGGGGGCCTCTAAGCCATCAAAAGCACATGGGGGTTGGACCCAGCCTAGGCCACCCCAACCTTTAGCTGGTTGGATTTTTTCGTGTCTCCTCCCAGTGGGTTCAAACTTGGGTTTCCATGTAGAGTGAGGCCCATCGAAACCCATTGCGCTAATGGGATTTGACCTTGTGAGATATTGTTAAGAATAAAAGAAATGGAAAAATCATGGGATACATGAGAACATGTGATGAATAGACTATCTTAGGCTATCTGGGGAGTGGAGTGTTGTAAAAAGGTGACTTTATTGAGTTGACCTTTCAACTCATCATAGATCACATCTTCATTAGAGACCTCAATAGGAAATTGTACAATTAACATTTTCTTATTCAGCTGGAAACATTCAAACGTATCATGTACTCGTTTCTTACAATATTGGCAAAACTTAGTAGAAGAATAAGAAGAAGAAGAAGAAGAAACATATGAGGACCCTGTAGAAGTATGAGGTGTAGGCTTTGAAGTTGTAGACTTGGAAGAATGTTGTTGAGGTTTGCGTTGATCTAAGAACTTCTCTTTAAACAATTGTTCTTGATTATATGAAACATCAATGGTGGTGATCTCCATGTACTTCATCTCATGATACAAATGTTCACGTGAGCCACTTTTAAATTTAAGAATTATAATTTCAACTATATTGGAAATGCCAAGAAGGATATGCAACCGATTGAAATAGTGGATGTATTATTGTATTAGTATGTTGAAACCTTGACGCAAATGAATCCACTGTATGTTCATATATTATTTATAGTTGAATGGATAGAATGCAATACTAAGGGCTTACAAAAGCACTATCCAAGTGGTAACTAGATTTTGATTTGTCACATGGTATACAACCAAACGTTTGGTAAGTCTTGTTATCTTCAAATTGAATTTTTTTTTCTCATCATTAGGAATCATATTATAGTCAAACCAAGTGTCCATGTTGAGAATCGGATTTTCAAGCACTTCCATATCATGGGATCCATCATAGATAAGCACGTCACATTTTTCACGTTGGGGAGACAACTTGTTGATAGAGATATCATTAACCTTTACAACTAATGATATTGATATGTTGGCAAGTTCTGCCACCCTTTCGACAAGCATCGATGTTTCCATGGCATGTGTGGTCGTCATATTTCATACAAGAGAAAAACATCCACTGGTATAATGATATTACAAAAACTACCCTCCCTATCATTTAACACTTTTATTTAAGACATAATTGAGACAAAATCCATTTTATGCCAATAGCTTATCTCCTCAAAAAAGAAATAGGTTGTTGAAATTGATTGACACAAGATAGAAAAGAGGCAGAGATAGGTTGTTGAAATTGATTGAGACAAGATATAAAAGAGGTGGAGAGAGGTCTCATCAACAGAAGAGAGAAAGGATTCGTGCTCCAATGCCAACAAAAGAGAGCAACGATCTGTGCTCCAATGCCAACCCAAGCCGAATTATTCAAAGAGTGATATTTGATTCTTCAATAGAATATGGAATTATAGATCACACTCTCCCAGATAAATGGATGTCAATTTTACTAATGAGCAGTGCAAAAATAAATTACAATATGATTTGATTAATCTCTGATGAACAAAGATATGAAGGAGATGTCAGGTCACTTCAAACTCACACGGTCTAAGTAGCATGAGATGTGAGTTCTAATTTCAAGCAAGTGGAGAGGTTGATGGAATCACTGGAGAATGTGTCCATGGTGGCAATAGACGATATGCTCAATAAAAACAACATGCACTAGATCAGTACTAAAACACACTCAGATCCTCGCTAGTTGTGCTTTTAAATCCGTGAGTGCAACAACTTGTACTTTACCCTAGATTTATATAGCTATAGGAGACTCTTCTCTACCTTGGGAGGTAGACAAGGATTTATCAGAGTCACAATTGTCTATTCACATGGCCATGCCACATCTCAACATTCTCAGACAACAATTGAAATGACAAGTGACAGCCTCAATCCAAATTAATATGATGGCCTCATAGGTTGATATGATATTTAGGTAGTTGTTAAAATAGTATAAGGCTTGAGCATAAGAAATCAAGAAAAATTAATAAGAAAAATTCTCCAAAAAAGTGCATGCATAGACCTAGAGGAAAATAATGAAGAAAACAAATCAAATAAGTAAGGAGTATTACCCAAACCTGTAATGGATCAGAAACTTTCTCTAATACCAATGATGTGGATTAACCACTCATGAGTAGAGTTCAACACCGAAATGTGAATTAAGGGAAATTTTGATTGACTTTTATTAAACCAAACACTAGCTTATATAGTTTTACATAAGAAAATTAATTCAAAAACTTTAGGAGAGAAACACTCACTAGATCCTAAGAACTAGAAACTAAGCACACTAATAGAGATTATTGGAGAAATGATCTCAACTAGTCCATGAGAATATGAAACCAAAAGGATTCGTTACTTTTAAACCACACCGATAATATCCTACCCAAATAATAATTAGAAATACACATGCTAAGGCTAAGGAGATATACTTATGTTAAGACTAAGGACTAGAATATCTATCAAATATAATTGTAAAGGGTTTTGGTAGTTTTTTATAGTTGATAGAGGAGCCTAGTTATCTAGTTGACTCACTAAGTAGTTAACTTAAGTATTGTAATAGATTAAGTCGACCAAGGTATGTTGTTGACTACGAAGTTGATTCGGTCAACTAACCAAGGTAGTTAAAGTAGTTGTAACTACCTACATCTTATGAAAAGAATATGTAGACATGAACTTACATTGTAATAGTCAATTAGGGAAATATGTGATAATAAAGACTACATGTTGTTGGTTCTATAGTTACTTCACTTCTCTCCTTTTTCCTTCTATGTGTACATGCTTATATATTATTGTTTGTATAATATGGTTTAATGATCTCACTACTGGTAACCACATTTACTCTGTAATCCCTTAGAGTACAACATGTTTTTTGTAAGTAAGAAGAAAAGTTCTATTTCAATATAGAAAAAATATACAGAGGTTTAATCATGAGTAGAGAGGCTAGTGTCAATCTACTATGTGCCATGAGTTCTGAGTTTCATAAATTTTGGTGTCTTACCCATTGGGAAACTAGGCCATCCTACAAAATTGAACTTGAAAAGTTCTTTTGTTGCATGTGTATGATATCACCATCATCATCATTCCCTACTGACACCCAATCTGAGGAGTCGTAATATGACTAGGTGAGGTTTTGACAGTGAAGCTTCATAGATTGATTTGATAGGTCAGTCAAGCTCATGTCCACCAAGGTGTTGGGACTAGAGGCCTCTTCCTTGGCTAGACAATCATCAGCTTTGTTGGAATCCATCTTTACATAGGAGGGGAAAATATATGAAATGTCTTGAATGGTAGATTGAAGCATATCTAAGCTTGCTTCTAAAATCCAATTGCAAGAGGATTTAATTTGAGAGGAGCCATTCTAGAGTTTGATGAGCATGTTGATGATAATATGGGAGTCCCCTTCGACGATTATCCTGAAGAAGTTTTGCAATTTGGCAATGTTTAGACCATGAAGAAGATCCCATAGTTCAATTGCGTTGTTGGAAGTGATGCCCATGGTACCTACATAGATCCTAAGGATATGGCCCTTTGCATCTCAAAAGACTTCACCATAGCCAACTAGGCCTGGGAGTCCCTTCAAAGCTCCATCAAAATTGAGCTCGATGAAATTTTGAGGGGGAGGATACTGTGAGAGAGGGGATGAGGCTTTAGGAGGGCGAAACAAGGATACTTTGATGGGAGAAGAAGGTTTGAAATCCCAATCCGAAAGAATAATTTTTTACCTTTTATTGCACTTGAGGTCCTCCTTGGTCCATTGAGAAGACTGAACCATTTCAAGGATATTTCTTCGAATTCTTACCCAAGTTAAAGGGGAAAAATGTTCTTTGTTTTTTAAAATTCGATGGCTTATCTCCTTCCAAGTTTCACAGAGGACAAAGCCTGAGAAAAGTTTCCATATTCGATTGAGAATTGGATTCTAAAAGCCTAGAGGATTCCAAGAAGAGATGGTGAGATTGACATTATCTAAATTACGATCAGTTTGTCGAAAAAGAGTGGCCCCTTGATTCCATATGGATGCACTTTAAGAGAAAGATTTAATAAGGTTCTCTAAATATTCCTCTACCTCCTTGCACATGAAGAAAATACAGACCCAGGCCTGCAAAACCTATGTGGAACAACTAATCCCAATTCAAAATTTTCCTGTGGGTTGTTAGCCAAATATAGGTAGCCTATGAACTTTTGGCCATAGATTGAATTTCCATATTTATCCCAAATGTCATATGTGGGAACCAATGCATGCATGGATGCTAAAGAGTAGGCTTCTTTAATATTTAAATTACCTCTTGGGATATAGACTCATCAGAGTTTGTCCAGGCTAGCTGAGTATTTGATCTGACGATAGAGAAAATCCAATTTTAAAGTAGAGTACATGGAATGGTATCGAAGAGGAATATGATAAGGGAAACTTGACCAATGCCTCCTATCTGAGGAAGTATGGTGTGAATTCTAGTAGTGGTGAACCTTTCTACCATGACTTTCTTTGAGGATATCTTTGAGGATTATATAATTGGGGTTGTCTTGAAGCCTAGGTAGCTCTTGCCAAGAATATTCCCCCAAAAAGGTAGACTTCCCATCACAAATTACCCCAAAACTATGATTTTGTATGAGAGATTTGTTGTGCCATGTTGTGTTCCAAATGGGGGACCCTAGCTGATTTCCATCCATTCAGACTAAATCTAGTGAACTAATGTCAATAAAATATTTTTTTTTCCAGAGTGCACACTAGAGTTCCCCTTTTCCTTGGAGACGACACCACCAAGTTTTGGCTCCTAGAACAACATTGAGGACCTCAGGGTCTCACAACCCTAACCCACCTTTTAATTTGGGCAAGAAGAGATTTTTCCAAGTGACTAAGGCCCATTTTATAGTTGTATTGGTTCCTTTCCAAAGAAATTTTCATTGGATAGTTTTGATAGCTTTGAGTATATGTTTGGGAGAAACAACGACAGAGAAGAGATAGAGAGGAATAACACGGAGAACAAATTTGAGGAGGATATATCAAAGTTTAAAAGGTCCAACTAGAGAGATTTTTATCTAGCTTGGTGAGAAGATCCTCCCAAGAGGCATTACAAAAAACAGAATCAAGCAAGGAGACTCCTAGTTATTGGGATGGAAGAGAGCTCTGTGTAAATCCCAAGATAGAAGACATGTGGAACTACACCTCTAGGGGGTGTTAAAGAAAAAAATTTGGGGCTTGATATGGTTAATGGAAGTACCAGAAGCCTCCATAAATTCATCAAGGACTTTTTTGAAAGCTATATATTCTCGAGTAGTGGGGAATCCCATTAGCATATTATCATCAATGAACTTGTTGTAAGAGATTGGAAGATTGGAATTATGCAGGTTGAGACCTTGAATCTGATGTGAATTGATGATGACTTTGATACTTCTTCCCATGCCTTCAACTATCATAATGAAGATGAAGGGTGAGAGAGGATCACCTTGACGAATACCCCATGAAGGCTTGAAGGGGAGAGAGGGTTAGCCAATGATCAGGAAGGAGAAGAAGGCTAAAGAAATGAGGGAAAGGATCTAGTTGAACCAAGGAGGATGAAATATGAAAGCAAGGAGGATCGAGTGAATGTATTTCCATCTTAGTTTGTCAAAATATTTTGACATATCTAGTTTAATCAACATCAATGGAGTTTTGGAAGTTTTCAATGAATGCACCACTTCATGCGCTAAGATAATTGTTTCCAGTATTTTATGTCCTTCCACATAGACATATTTCTCATGTGCAATAAGGAGAGGCATGAGGAGTTTAAGACGAGAAGAGATGACTTTGGTAATGATTTTATATATGACATTGTAGAGGGATATAGGTCAGAATTGGTTGGTCTCAACCGCCTTATCCTCTTTAGGTATTAGAGTGAGCAAGGTCACATTTAGGGTAGGGATGACAATAGAGATTTGTTGGAATTCTGCTACTAAGGCACAAACCTTGTTTTTGATAGTAGACTAACAATAGTCGAAAAAGTTGGTGGTGAATCCATATAGAATAAGATAATTTCCAAGAGGCATGTCCATAGTAGTAGCTTTAACCTTTGAAAAGGTAATAGGATGCATGAGACTAGAATTATGATCCTTTGTGACTAGGTGGTGGATGTGTTTAGTGATGGAATGACTGAAAACTGAGTGATCCAATTGAGGCTCTAAGAGAAGAGATTTTAAAAAATTTATTGGATCGTACTCAATATCTTGGTGGAAGGATAGCTTATTAACTTGAGCATTCTTGAGTTGAGTGATGTGATTGGAGTGCCTCCTTTGGATCATTGATCAATGGAAGAATTTTATGTTGTGTTCTCCTTATTTGAGCCATTGAATACTGGATTTTTGTCTCCGCAAGATTTCCTTTTGTTGTTGTCTCTCATCAAGATGGGATGGAATATGTTTCTCCTGATGGGATAAGGATTCAGATCTTCCAAAGGTGATGATTTGTCATCGGATGTCTTCCATTTGAGATTCCAAGTCTTTTTGGGCCTGAAAGATGTTCCCAAAGATTGTTTTGTTCCAATATCTAAGACATTGATTGAGGTTTTTTAGTTTTTTTCTGAAAATGGTACATGAGAGTCCCTTTGGAGACAACTGCTTCATTCGATAATCTATTGATATTTTCCTGGAAATATCAATGTGAGAAACATAAATTTTTGAAATGAAAATGCTTCTTAATGGGGATGAATGGAACATCTAGGATTAGACAAATGGGTCAGTGGTCCAAACTAATCAAGGGAAGAGCGTTGGTTTCCAACCTTTGTACCAAGAGCATAAATCATTATGAGATTAGGAATTGGTCTAGGTGTTAGGAAATTTGTTGAAATCCTCATCAGTGATTCCATGTGTTGAGTCCATTGATGGTTTCAATACCAATCAAGTGTTGACTCCAACATTTGAAGGTTATACTATCAAGTTCCAACCGATGGATCTCTCCTTTTTTCTCCTTGAGGAAAGAGATGAAGTTGAAATCTCTTCCTAAAATCTATAACTGGCCCCCAATGAAGCCTGCTAAGTTTTGCAGGCTTTGGAAAAATATGTGTTTCTCTGCCAAAGTTTGAGGTCCATAAACATTGGTGATAAAGCCTATGTCTGAAGATCCTATTAGTCTAATTTCACAGTTAGACTTCTTTCGGTTGAAAATAAATTATCCAAAATGATCGTTGTTGGATTCTAGAGAATAACAAGACGTCTGGATACTCCTCTGACATCTAGGGATATGGACTAGCCATTCTTCCATATCTTTTTGAGAATGGTATCTAATTTGGCACTAGAACTCTTTGTTTCTTGTAGCATGAACATATCAAAATATTTAGCACACACCTTATTTCATAAGATCCTTTTCTTGCTCTTATCATTGATTCCTCTTATATTTTGGTAGATGATATTCATTGAAAAATATGGGAGGTTGAGGGTTGGAAAGAGTCTGTGATCAACACATTCTGACCTGAGTTGACCAGGATGTCTCCAATTTCCTATAGCAATTGCAAATTGTATTTGCATCGTCTACATTTGTCATCATGAGGGTTTTTCTTCTAAGATTTCAACTTATTAGTATGAACTCCTAGTTGGGTTGGAGACTTGAGGTTGGTTGCCAACTTGATGGACTCCCTGAATACGATATTCAAGGTTTGACCTCATATCCTACCACTAATATGAATCTACTATGCCTTGCAAGTCAATACCTTCCAAATCCATGTATTTGCATCCAAGTCATTACAATCCTCTCCTTCAATACCCATAGCTACATATTCTTCTTCCATTGGGTTCAAAGGGTTTTCCATAGTCTTTTGGCACTTGGGGTCCTCTAGATTTGTGGTAGAATTTGAATATCAGTGAGACATAGGATTTTCCGACTGATTTTTTGGAAGATTGGATTTAGTCAGGTCCAATGGATTGGATCCAAGGATCTCAAAGCTATTTTTAGTGAGATTGGATCTAGTCAGTCTAGGCTAAGTGAGTTTTTTTTCTCTAGATATCTATTTACTCATGATATTGAAAAAATAATCCCTGTCTTTCTCACTCCCTAGTTTAATAGTATTGGGATATTATTTAGCGGGAAGTCTCAAAAGAAATGTCCATGCTTGTGGAATTTGGAACATCAAAAGGGATTTTATTTGTAGTCCAGGGTTTGGATCTAGTAAGAGTATTAATATCTTAGATAAATCGACTTGAGAATGGGAATCGATACATTGATATAGATATAGATTCACTCATAGCCTGTATATCTCCCCTATTTTGTGGCTTCTACAATCTTGACAAAGGTTCCCAAAGCATTACCAATGTCGACTAGAATTTCCTCATCCTAGTATTCACAAGGAAGTGAGTAGAGATGCACCTAGACCATGGCATAATAAAAATCCTCCTTGTATGGGATGGGTTTCTCTGTCCAATAACAGATATGAAGGCCTATAGAGAAAAAGAAATAAGGCCCATTTTCAAAAACCCTCTCTCTGTCCTCCTAGTTGTGGAAAATAACTGTGAAAAACCATTTTGATCCAAGATTGAGTTTTATATGGTTTTTGGGTTTCCAACGAGAGTTTATCCAACTAACTAAATCTTGTTTAGTATGCCATATACCCCAAAATTTTCCAATAACCGCGTGGTATTTCATGAATTGGAGATAGATTCCCATTTGTTCTTAATGAATTTCATATTTGGGAATTTTTTCTTCCTTTGGAATACATTGTGTAGGATTCCATTTGTTCATACCATTGATTGGTTGAGGCAATTCTTCATGGATTGGCTCTTGAGAAGGTTCCACATCTACCACCCCACTGGTTGGGGAAGGATTGTGACTCAAATCTTCCAAGGAATATTTACAGTTAGATCCACCAGCCCCATTGTTATTGAGATTATATTTGTAATAAGAGGGGATATCCCCCCCTATAGGCCCCATCATGGAGAGAAACTAGGAAACAAAGTTGTTAGATCGAATGCAAACCCTAGAGAAAAGTATTTTCTCTAAAAAATAATTTACAAATAATTATCAAATGCACCATCCTTCCATTTAGAGTACAACATTGGTTCCATTGTCAACAGTATTAAAGTAGGACTTGTATAATAGTTGCATGCATGCATAAATTTTTATTGAGAAGGAGATCAATGAATGGTGAGAGCAAAAAATAGAAAATTATTTGAATAATTACACTAGAAGAAATAAAACTAGCCCTTACATAGGCTAGGGCATGATTCTTCACATAAACTCATGAGAAGTTCATAAAATCAATTCGTGTGGAGATAAATAAGCTTGTTTGAACACTTTCTCATGAACAATATAACAAAGAATGAACAATTGTTATCGAAGCTTATTAATGGGTGTAGGGAAAACTTGTTTGAGAAGGTCCAAAAAATTACTAAATATTACTATGAAGAACAAGCAATCAAAGAATGTACATTTTTGGACAACATGAAGAGGAGATTCTTCATTGAATTTCTGATAGTTTTCTATACCATCTAATAATTTTATTTCATAATTTTTTAATTCACAAAGGCATTGAGCATATTTTCGAAGCATAACCTCCATTAAGAACACCAATTTTCATTGACTACAAGAAGAAACAAGAAGAGTGGGAATGTTTCCTAAGAAAACGAACACAACTATTATAATCACCTTCGTTGACCTAAAGTAGAATTGATTCAATGATGGGGGGGAGCCTCTCATGAGATGTATCTACAAATAAGAAAACCCTAGTTGACTCACACTAAAAAAAAATGAGACCAATGGAAAATGTAAGGATAAAAAAAAAAGGAAAGAAGCAAAAAACAAGTAGGAGACAAAGATAATATAATGGAGAAAATAAGAAAAACAAGGATGAATAGATATAAACCCTTAGAGAAATTAGAAATAGACAAAAGATAAATAAGAATATCTGAGATAAGAGAAGGAGCGAACCCCATCTACCCAAAAGAGAACAAGGAGAAACATAGCATGAGTTTTATAGTGTACTAACCCTACTTGGGTTGAGTGCTAAACATTGACCATGTGTATAAGACGAAGAAAACATGGCAACTCTTGAGGTTACCAATCTAGTGGTGGGTCCAGTAAAAAAAATGCTAACCCTA
Source organism: Picea engelmannii (assembly GCA_009831015.1). Taxonomy (NCBI): domain Eukaryota; kingdom Viridiplantae; phylum Streptophyta; class Pinopsida; order Pinales; family Pinaceae; genus Picea; species Picea engelmannii. The sequence goes on along the minus strand of ML784229.1, from coordinate 46,568 downwards.
TCCAAGTCAAGAAATGAGGATCAATCAAATGCAAAAGAGGAATAAACCATGATGATTCCTATTCTGGATGAGCACTGACTTGGTTTATGAACTTTACTTATAATCATAACATAACTAAGAATGAATCATGATACTAAGAGTGGTTTCTTTCCATTTTTTAAGACTCGTGATGTTAAACATCTCACAACTCAAAAATTGAAAGAGACTAAACAAATTCCATATGATTCGGTTAGATATTATGATAATATATTTAAGGATCTACTCATCCATATCCATTATACTAATGGTATAAAATTAGAATAAAAATTGGATATGATGCAAATATATTTGAGAGACCTCACATTGAGAAGATTGGATCTACAATGTACTATATGCATGAATAAGGAGCACACAAAAGAAAATTGAAAATATAAAAAATCAACTAACATGCATCAAGATGTTTGATCCAGGTGGATAGTAGTGGCCACCCACCTACTCCAACTGGCTCACATATAGATGTCATCTTCGCAGTTGTTTTCTAGCTTTTCGAGTCCTAAACTTCGAGGGTCGTTTTGAGTCCCTAAACACCGTTTTTTGGACTTGGCACACACTCTATATGTGGAGCCAGAGTGTAATAGAAGAATGTGTAGTCCTCGGATAGACCTTTCCAATGGGCTATCGTGTGCCTAAAATGAAGATCGTATGCAAAAGTTATGACCCTTGGAAGTTGATGTACCAACGTACCCCAACGAGGCCCACATGAATTTTGGCGCTTCATTTCCTAGGGTTAGGTTTTTAGATTTCTAGGGTTTTTGCATTCATGCTTGATGTAAAAAGGCCTTTGGAGCTTCATTGTACTCATATTCTTGCGAATGAGCTTAGCCATCACATCTCTTCTCAGAGATAAGCTGGCACCATTCTAACAAGCTTGTTTTAGTTTGCATTTTATAGTTTCAACATATTTCTTATTTAATAGAAGTCAAGTTTTACTGTATCTTTGTATTATTCACTATGTCTCTGTGTTAATACTATAGATCTGTGTTTTCATTTCGTTCTTCTCATAAATCCAGATCAATGGTATCAGAGCGGTATGTTCCTTGTCATTTTTAGTGCATGTCCCTGATGAGGTCAGGGTATAGACAGTTGGGTCTCGAGTTTGTTTCTCTTGAGGACAACTGTACTCTCACACTCAATAAACCTTCCATGGAATTAGAAAATAAAGACGATGGGACAAGAGATCCTTTAAAAATGTTACTCAAGGAATCCTTCGAGTGACATGGGAACAAGATGATGGACAACTTTGCACAAAGCCTTTGACGACTACCGAAAAACAATGCATCTACCTCAAGCGGAGCCACCACCCCCTTCAAGGTACATATCAATTTTGATATTCCTATATTTGAAGGTCAAATAGATGCAAATGTTGTAGATAAATGGTTAAACCTTATAGAAGGGTATTTTTCTGTCCACAACTTTTCCGATAGAGAAAATATTACATTTGCGCTCCTCAAGGACATCTGCCATGTCAAAGATTGGTGGGAGACTTTCTATGATCAAAAGGGAAAAAAA
>ML784229.1:18507-42888 GCA_009831015.1 Picea engelmannii | reverse complement strand
CTGAGTAAACCACCAAACCACTCATACATACCACCTTCGCGCTCTGACGTCACACTCCACTACCCGCTACACGTCACACTCCACTACCGTGCTCTGACTCCACACTCCACTACACTACCTACACATCACACCCACATCAACAAAGACACATGGCACAGTTAGATAATGACAAGTGTCAAGATGAAATCGTCATTTCAGGCTCGTGCAAATCACATATCTGAGTGACACATGACAGACATTCGGCTCGTTCCACGTCATCAAGTGACATAAGAAAGTTACGTCACTCCGAGAGTTTGACCACCAGCAGATGCCTAAAGTCCCGAAGTTCCAAACGCCGAAGTCCTGAAGTGGACATAAGTCATCTAATCTAAAGATCACTTCGGGTGCATTCTCAACCGTTGATCAAAATACAATGGAAGGATAACATAAGTAGAATAGTCGAAGTGCCGAAGTAAATGGTGGCCATCCATCACAATGATTGATTAAATCCCAGCCAACGGATGAAGCAATGAAATGATAAGTGTAAACCGTTCGATCTATTCGGACAGGTGTCTGCAAATCATTGACTTTGGAAGATTGACGTACAAAAGAAACGAGAGTTTGAGAATTGAAAGTCCCAAAGGCCGAACTCGCGGAGGAGATCCTGATCATAGATTACGGGAGACAAGTGTCAATAGATATTCCACTCTGAAATACTTTCATATGGGAAAAACGAGAATTGAGAGTTGAAACTCCCGAAGATCAGAAGGCTGAAATCAATCGTAGCCATTGATTTGGAAGGAAGCTACGTGTCGACATATCGTAGAGATCTGGGATCATGCGTGGAAGGAGGAAAGGAAGGAAGATAACATTCGTTGATTGAGTGGCATCGCCAAGGGATTGGAGATCAATGATCATGCTCAATTGCGGGGCCAGAACATGCTCGGGTCTTAATTTTTCTTGAGAGAGCCATAATCAAAACCACGGTTTTGGAGAAAGGACACATGGAGGCTCGAGGTAAATTGCGGGGTGAAAAGTAGTTTGATTCAAACCACCTTTGGATGTGCCCACAATCGTGTGGTCACATGAGATCATTTCCCAAGGTCATATCGAAAAACAGAGCTAGCACTCGCTAGACCGAGATCGGGAAGTTCCTTTTGAATAGGCGTGTGGTCACTGTCGGTGGTCACGTGAAGTTGCAACTGCCAGAGAAGCCAAATAATCTTTGGATAACAACCAATGATGATGAACAAATTCATAATAATTGCCAGAGAAGACAAAGAGTTGCAATGATGATCATGCAGAGGACTTGGCGTGAGAAAGACATGCATAACAGTGAAGAGAGTGTGTTTTTTCGATAGTTATGAATGGGAGTAGAAGCAGATGTAGTGGATGATCTGAAGTGAATATCAGTGACGAAACGCACAGTATGTCGAGGTAGAACAAAGCATAAAAGTGAGAAGATAATATTAACAAAGTTGTTGTGCGTAGGAGGAAAAATAGTTGAGCATAGAAGCAGAAAGATGTAGAAGTGGAACAGAGCATAGAAGATGACGAAGGAAGAGGAGACATGGAGCTGTAATAGACCATATCAGAGACAAAGTGAGTAATTAAAGTTTTGTAAGATTCAATCAGGATGGTAGGATGGTGCTAGGGAGGATTGTAGTCCTCTAAATTCTAGTTGGTGCTAGAAGATACTTTGGGAGTTGGTGCTTCCATCTAGTTGGTGCTAGAGAAATTTGAGAGTTGGTGCTCTCTGTAAGTTGTAGCTTGCTATCAGAGGTTGTAGTCTCATATTTGAGTTGGTGCTCAAAGACTATTATTTACATGAAGGTTGGAGCTTGATTGACATCAAAAGAAGAAGAGGTTTTCTCCCTTTATGGGTTTCCTCATGAAAATATGTGTCTCTGTGTATTTTGTGTGATTGATCAAATATTTTATATCTATGCATGTTAAGTTATCAGTAACACATTAAATAATAATCTAGAAAGATTCAGAAAAAAACAAGAAAAGTTTCAAGCTTATATTATAATTGATTCACCCCCCCTCTCAGTTATATTTCCAACAATTGGTATCAGAATTGGTGCCTTTGATCAAAGGTAGATCCATAAACTTGAACATGACTAGTCATGAAGGGAGTTCAACTAATAGAGTCCCTTTGTTTGATGGAACAAATGTTGCCTTCTGGAAAATAAGGATGAAAATATATTTAATGTCTTTGGGTGTTGATGTTTGGGATGTCGTTGAAACTGGATATGTGAAGCATGTAGTCTTGGCCTCAAAAGATGACATGCTGGAGTTTAGCTTTAATGCAAAAGCAATGAATGCCATTCTCAGTGGACTTGCAGAAGCCGAGTTTGTCAAAGTCATGCACTGTGATTCAACAAAATTTATGCGGGACAAGCTGATAAGTAGTTATGAAGGTAATGAAAAGGTGAAGAGGCAAAACTACAGACTCACAGACTGAAATTTGAGCAGTTAAAGATGGATTAAGAAGAAACTATCAGTAAGTAATTTTTATGTATAGAAGAACTCGTCAACACTATGAAAGGTCTATGTGAAACGATAGATGAACCTTTTCTAGTCCAAAAAATATTAAGATCTCTTCTTGATAGATTTAACTCAATGGTCTCTGCTATAGAGGAAATAACTGATCTAAAAATGTTGACACAGGATCAACTTCTTGGAACCCTAACTACTTATGAAATGAGAATCACCAAAAGTAAATCCACTACAAGAGAGGCATCCTTTAAGGCAGAGAAAAACACAGACTCTGATATAGATGAGATTGAAGAAAATTTTGTCAAAAGACTGGCGAAAGGATCAGGCAAATACAAAGGTAAACTGCCCTTCAAATGTTTCAACTGTGGTAAGATAGGTCATTTTGCATCTAAGTGTACTCACAAAAGAAACGATTAGACATATGACAACGAAGAGAAGCAAAAACACAAGAAGGTATATAAAGAGAATAATTTTAAGAAGAAAAGCCTTTGTGTAAACAATGATGACGATCCTTCAAATGATGAAAGCAGTGACTCGTCTATTGAAAGTAAAATAAATGATATCATGATAATAACTTTAGAAGACCTAAATATTGAAGATACAGGAAGTGATTTCGTTGATTGTGAATCAGTAGTAGATCTTGAAGGAGAACTTGTCACTGCCATGGAAGAGATTGATAGACTCAAAGAAAAGAAAAGAAAAGAAAAACAATTACTGCTCAGGTATGAGAAAACAGGCAATGAACCATTTGAATAAATTGCTTTGTTGAAGGTTAAGTTAGAAGAAGCTAAGAAGATTGAAGACATCCTCAAACAAAAATTGAAGGAAACCGAAACAAAAGGTGAAAAATTGGAAGCTGAAGTAGTGACTGTCATAAAATATATAGAGAAATTTCAGGCCTTATATCATCAGAATCTAACAAGTATTAAAGACTCAGAAGGATTAGCCTCCATTCTGAATCAGCAAAGGAATTCAAAGTTGAAAATCAGTTTGGGTTATGAAGAGGGATCAAGTAGTAGTCAGCCAAGCAACAAAGAATCCATCAAGTTTGTCAAATCTACAACCATTGACAACAACAAACCTGCAGAAACAAAGGAAGACAATCAACCACCTAGGAGGAGTGAAGAAAAAGGTACAAGAACTGAATCTGTAAAACAAAGAAATAATACACCCTCTACTCAAGGAAATCATCAACATGGAAGAAATCGACCTGCTCAAAGAAAACAACCATTTTCCTGGTACAAATATTTTTTCTATGGATATTGTTTTTACTGTTCTCACTTTGGCCACAAAGTTGTAAATTGTTCTTTAAGATTGAGACATGAGCAATCAAGATTGCCAAGGGATAAATATCTTCCACAACAAAGAATGAGACAGCCAAGTAACAAACAACCACAGATTGCAAATCATGTGATGGTTGGGAAAAATACACGGATTAAGCATAGCAATCACTATGATCCTTTATTCAATGAACCAGAATGCTACATCTGCCATAATTATGGCCATAAAGCTACAAATTGTCGATTAAAGAACTATAAGCCAGATTCAAATCACAGAGATGAAAACGTCAAGATTTGGAAGAAGAATGAAGATAACAAGTGTGGATTAGTATTGTGAGCTCAAAGACAAAAGAACTCCTAGTATATTGAAAGCGGATGCTCCAGTCATATGACAGGTGACAAAAGTAAGTTCCTATCACTCAAATAAAGTAAATCAGGAAGTGTGACTTTTGGAAATGATGCTCCAGGAAATATCAAAGGTAAAGGTCTAGTAAGCTTAAGTAATGGAAGAATCAAATCTCAAGATGTATTATTTGTTGATGGTTTAAAGCACATTATTCTTAGTGTCATTCAGATGTGTGACATAGGATGTGAAGTCACTTTCACTTCCAAGAATTATAAAATAAAAACAATGAACACGAGAGAGATGATTGCAAAATGGGTTAGAACTGAAAACAATGTCTATATTCTGAAGGTAGATAAGGAGAAATGTCATTTAAGAAAATTTGATGAAAGTTGGTTATGGCACAGAAGGCTTGGACACCTGAATTTTGATTATATTGTCAAACTGAATAATGAAGGTGCTATGAAAGATATTCCAAGAATATCTAAGCCTCATAACTCTGTATGTGAATCCTGTCAAATGGGGAAGTTGACTTGTGCTCAATTCAAATCGAAGAGTTTCACATCTTCAAAGAAACCGCTTCAACTTGTTCATATGGATCTATGTGGACCGTCGCGAAAGGAAGGAACTGGAGGAGAACGTTACTTTATGTTGGTCATTGATGACTTCTCCAGACTTATGTGGGTTTCCTTTCTGAGAGAAAAAACTGATGTGTTTGAGAAGTTCTAAACGTTTAATGCGTTAGCTGAGAATCATACAGGAAGGAAGTTAAAGGCAATTCGCTCAAACAGAGGAGGATAATTCCTGTCAAGAGATTTCAAAGAATTCAGTGACAGACATGGAATTAAAAGAGAATATACTATTTCGAGTACTCCCCAACAAAATGGAGTTGTAGAACGCCAAAATAGATCAGTTCAGCAGATGGCAAGGGCCATGATGAGTGAAAGGGGCATTTCACAAACCTTCTAGGTGGAGGTTGTTCACATGGTTGTTCATATTTTGAACAAAGCGCATCTAAGGATGAACAGTGATAAAACTCCATATGAGTTGTGGTTTGGTCGACCTGCATCAATCAAGCACTTCAAAGTATTTGAAAGTAAATGCTACATCAAAAATAATGATGATCATCTGGGAAAATTTGATGGTAGATATGATGAAGGTATATTCTTAGGATATGCAATGATCAGTAAAGGATACAGATTCTTTAACAAAAGAATGCATAAATTAGTAGATTGTATTGATGTTCGAATTGATGAAGAAGCTCCTGTGAAAGATCAACAAAGAATAAGCACCGAGTCATATGAAAAAGATGAGGAAAATAATGAAAATGAAGAACAACAAATCTCATAGTCACAAGAAGATGATGAATCAGGAGGAGAAGAGACACACAGACAAGAAGAGTCATGACAACAATCAACATCAAATCCTTCCTCCAGAATTACTCAAAATAATCATCCTGAAAGTCAGATAATTGGTGAGAAAAACAAAGGTGTACAAACCAGGAGAAGGATAATCAAAGACACAGAGTAATCACATATAGCCTTCATATCCATGATGGAACCCATGAAATTTAATGAAGCCAGTAAAGACTCAAATTGGTTAAAATCAATGAATGAGGAACTAGATCAGATTGAAAAGAATGACACTTGGGAACTCATTCCTAGGCCAGCAAATAAAAATGTGATAGGATCCAAATGGGTCTACAAAAATAAGATGAATGAGAAAGGAAATATTGTAAGAAATAAGGCTAGATTGTTCTACAAAGGATATGCTCAAATAGAAGGACTGGATTTTGATAAAACATTTGCGCCCGTAGCAAGATTAGAAGCTATTAGAATGTTTCTTGCATATGCTTGTCATAAAAAGATTAAATTATATCAAATGGATGTCAAGTCATCTTTTCTAAATGGAGATCTAAAATAAGAATTCTATATGGAACAACCAGAGGGTTTCCAACTATCAGATAACCATGACTTTGTCTGCAAGCTGAAGAAAGCCTTAGATGGGTTGAAACAAGCTCCTCGTGCCTAGTATTATAGACTGGGTAAGTATCTTCAAGACAAAGGGTTCAAGCGAGGAACAATTGACAACAATCTATATATCAAAACAAAGGATAATGATTTGCTCATTGTGTTGGTCTATGTAGATGACATCATCTTCAGAAGCAATAATGCTTCATTGGTACAATGGTTTGCTTCTGCCATGTAGTCTAAATTTGAAATGTCTATGATAGGGAAACTGTCATTTTTTCTTGGTTTACAAATTACTTAGAGGTCTGAAGGAATATTTCTTTCTCAAGAGAAATGTTGAAAATGTTTCAAATGGAAGATTCTACACCTGCGAGCACACCTATGGTCACAGGATGCAAATTAAGAAAGGACGATGACTCACTTGATGTTGATCAGAGTTCATATAGGTCTATGATAGGCAACCTGTTGTACATCAAAGCATCTCGTCCAGACATAATGCATGTTGTTGGAATGGTAGGAAGGTATCAATCTGCACCTAAACAGAGTCATTTGCTAGTTGTCAAAAGAATATTCAAATACTTGAAAGAAACAATGAACTATCGCCTATGGTATCCTAGGAATCCGAATTTTCAATTATCAGTCTATTCAGATGTTGATTGGGATAACTACATCGATGAAAGGAAAAGAACGAGTGGAGGTGCATTCTTCTTAGGAGATTCTCTTGTAGCATGGTTGAGCAAGAAGCGAGGTTCCATTTCCTTATCGATTATAGAAGATGAATACATTGCAGTTGCCACTTGTTGCACCCAAGTATTGTGGATGATTCAGACACTTGTAGACTTGGGGGTAAATTATACTGCACCAATACTAGTGCAATTAGTGTGTCAAAGAATCTTGTCTTTCACTCCAAGACCAAGCATATACCCATCAAGTATCACTTCTTCAGGGAACAGGTAACCAACATTGTTGTTTCTTTGCATTATATTCCATCCAAAGATCAGATTGTTGATATCTTCACTAAACCACTTGCAAAATCTCAGTTTGAGTATCTATGCCAGAAGTTGGGCGTGACCATGTTATCAAGTTAAAATAGTCTATCTGATCAGGGGGAGAGTTCTCATAGTATATCTAATCAGGGGAGAGTGCTTATTGTATTTCTGATCAGGGGGAGAACAAAGTCACTCTCAGTTTTCTTTGACATTGATGTCAAAGGGGGAGAAAAGGTGTGGTCTGGATGCTGCAGTTGGACGTCTAAGCATAATAGTGCATCCTTTCAGGGTTTCCATCAATGCCAAAGGGGGATATTGTTGGCATGTTTTACAGGAAGAGTGTGCTTGTCATTGATGGAAAGAACAATAGTGATGATGGAAAACAGGAAAGCAATGATGAGAGTTCGAAGATTCAAACTTCGGAAGATATGCAAGGAGTGCACAGATCCACAATTCGGCTAAGTGTCGAAGTGACTCTTTAAGGAGTCAAAGGAGAAGAAGGCGAGAAAGCTCAGGTGGAAGAGCGATAGTGGTCATTAGATCATTGATACAAAGGACCAACAACCGTCCGATAAAATCAAGGTGCGCGAGCCTTAACACTTTGCGCACGTAGGAGAGAGAACTTACCAAAGTTCTGAAGTCCCGAAGTAATTTGAGACCGTTCATCACCAGGAGAAGAATCTGGTTCGTTGACCATCGGGAGATACGTGTCAGTAGACCGTGAGTTCAGGAGGGAGAAAAGTTTGAGATTTGAAATCCCCGAAGTCCGGAGAGTCGGGAGAGCTGGAGTAAATTTCATCTGTCAGATCATTCTAAAGTGGAAGGACAAGATAAGTTTGAAGAAGGGCGCGCTAATCTCAGTGACCAATAATCGGGCGCTCGAATCTATGGTCGACAGGGCATATCAGACCCCCACCCCCCCCCATCTTTTCTGCCTTTAACCGTGGTGGGGGGGGGTCCAAGTTGGTGGATATCCCACGTGGGACCCTCATATGTGTCACCTTCCTATCAACTCGGACCCCCCTCGCTCATTACCACTTACTGCCTAACCCCCCCTCTGAGTAAACCACCAAACCACTCATACATACCACCTCTGCGCTCCGACGTCACACTCCACTACCCACTACACGTCACACTCAACTACCGTGCTCTGCCTCCACACTCCACTACACTGCCTACACGTCACACCCACATCAACAAAGACACATGGCACAGTCAGATAATGACAAGTGTCAAACTGAAATCAACATTTCAGGCTCGTGCAAATCACGAATCTGAGTGACACGTGGCAGACACTCGGCTCGTGCCACATCATCAAGTGACGTAAGAAAGTTACATCACTCTGGGAGTTTTACTTCGGGAGTTTCACCACCAGCAGATGCCTAAAGTCCTGAAGTCTCGAATGTCGAAGTCCCAAAGTGGACATAAGTCATACGATCTGAAGATCACTTCGGGTGCATTCTCAACTGTTAATCAAAATACAGTGGAAGGATAGTGTAAGTAGAATAGCCGAAGTGCCGAAGTAAATGGTGGCCATCCATCATAATGCTTGATTAAGTCCTACCCGACAGATTAAGAAGTGAAAGGATAAGTGTAAACCGTCTGATTTGTTCGGACAGGTGTTTGCAGATCATCGACTCTGGAAGATTGACATACGGAAGAAACGAGAGTTTGAGAGTTGAAAGTCCCGAAGGCCGGACTTGCAGAGGAGATCATGATCGTAGATTCAGGGAGACAGGTGTCAATAGATCTTCCACTTCGAAAGATTGTCATATGGGAAAAGCGAGATTTGAGAGTTGAAACTCTCGAAGACCGGAAGGCCGAAATCAATCATAGTCGTTGATTTGGAAGGAAGCTGCGTGTCGACGGATCGTGGAGATTTGGGATCACGCATGGAAGGAAGATGGCAGTCGTTGATCGAGTGGCATCACCAAGGGATTGGAGATCAACGATCATGCTCAATTGCGGGGCCAAAACATGCTCGGGTCTTAATTTTTCTTGAGCGGGCCGCAATCGAAACCACAGTTTTGGAGAAAGGACATGTGGAGGCTCGAGGTAAATTGCAGGGCGAATAGTAGTTTGATTCAAACCACCTTTGGACGTGCCCGCAATTGCATGGTCACATGAGATCATTGCCCAAGGTCATATTGAAAAACGGAGCTAGCGCTCGCTAGAGTGAGATCGGGAAGCGCCTTTTGAATAGGCGTGTGGTCACCGCCAATGGTCACGTGAAGGAAGGGGCTTAGAATCCAAAGAAGCCAAAACGACTGACTGTATCTGCCAGAGAAGATGAAGAGTTGCGACTGCTAGAGAAGCCAAATAATCTTTGGATAACGACCACTGATGATGAACAGATTCAACATAACCACCAAAGAAGACAAAGAGTTGCGATGATGATCATGTAGAGGACTTGGCGTGAGAAAGACATGCATAACAATGAAGAGAGTGTGTTTTTTCGATAGCTATGGATGGAGGTAGAAGCAAATGTAGTGGATGACTTGAAGTGAAGATCAGTGATGCAGCGCACAGTATGCAAAGGCAACACAGAGAATAAAAGGGAGAAGAGAAGATGAACATAGGTGTTGTGCGCAAGAGGAAAAAGCATTGAGCATAGAAGCAGAAAGATGCAGAAGTGGAATAGCGCATAGAAGCTGAAGACGACAGAGGAGACATGGAGCTGTAACAAACCATATCAGAGAAAACACGAGTAAGTAAAGTTTTGTAAGATTCAATCAGGGTGGTAGGGTGGTGCTAGGGAGGATTGTAGTCCTCTAAATTCTAGTTGGTGCTAGAAGATATTCTGGGAGTTGGTGTTTCCATCTAGTTGGTGTTACAGAAATCTGAGAGTCGGTGCTCTCTGCAAGTTGTAGCTTGCTATCAGAGGTTATAGCCTTATATTTGAGTTGGTGCTCAAAGATTATGATGTACATGAAGGTTGGAGCTTGATTGACATCCGAAGAAGAAGAGGTTTTCTCCCTTTATGGGTTTCTTCATGAAAATCTGTGTCTCCGTATATTCTGTGTAATTGATCAAATATTGTATATCTATGCATGTTAAGTTATCAGTAACACATTAAATAATAATCTAAAAATATTCAAAAAAGTTTCAAGCTTATATTATAACTGATTCACCCCCTCTTAGTTATATTTTCAAAGATGATAAAAACACTTTCAAAGATGATAAAAACACGATAAAAATATAAACTATTCAAAAAACTATATTTGACATTCATCAATTTATATATTATATATTGATATTTTTAATAATGATAAAAATTAAAAAAATTATATACAACATTTATTCAATTTGATAATTGTACCAATCCTTTTATATTAGTTTACTAATTCAAAAATCATAACATCCACCCAAAAACAAACAGAAACCATAATTTTACCAGGAAAAAAATTTGATTTGCTAAAAACGTGGTAGTTGATCATTGTACCAGTAAAACCTAAAAACCTCTTTCACATTAGTTTATTCAGTCAACAATCATAATATCCATAATTTTAAACAGGAATTTTGTTTTAGGTTACAGTAAAAACAAGAATCAAATTCATGGGAAAAAAATGGAAAAAATCCGACGATAATGGAAAGTGAACAAGACACGAAATTAGCGGGAGCTCCGACCATTGACTGCTCGAGTTAAATCATAACAGTCAATTCAACGAAATTCACCATCCTGTTATTGCCTGCCATTAGGCCACCAGAAGCAGAAGACTATAAAGACTATTGCCTGCCATTAGGCCACCAGAAGCAGAAGTCTGTAAACTATTAAAATGGAATTAGTCTCATCTGTATCATTTTCGGTCAGTTTTCAGCTTCACGCATTGACTTTACTAATGAATTTTTTCCACGAATGAGGGTTAAGATGTGACATTCGAACCAATAATTTCATAATAGTAAATTTCACACCGAAGAATTCTTCTATTATACAATTTWGCTTATAAATATGGAAAGGCTAATATCTACTTTCATGAAAAAGAAGAGGGCTTGCTGTGTTTCCTCCGCAGWTGAGATGAYACTGGCCTCAASATCAATCAATCAGCAGATGTATGAGGCTAGTGTCATCTCTCTGAGGATGAAACCTCCCATTCCCATATATATATTTTAGTTTTTTTTTTCTAACAATGAAGGGCAGCCATGCTTACAGCCCTGTACATTTTCGGTTCTTTAGATTCTCATAGAATAGATTTTTTGTGGGCTTGTAATGGATTTCCTGGTTTAGCTTGTTGGATTTTCTTGCTGTTAAACATGAATGTGAGTGAATAAGCCAAGTCTGGAGGTCTTTTAGTAATAATTTGAATTGGCTATGATAAAAATATTGCATTCCCCATTTGAGTTTCCCACTATTTTAGAAGCCACCTTGATTGATATGTTTCCAATAATGAAGCAGGCCATTGATGAGCTCGTTATACTTTATCTAATCATATCTTATACTGATTATTTCATATGACAGGAAAATCTCAACTATAGACCAAATGGGCCTGTCCTAGAAACTTGTATGAATCCTGTTTGTTTTCTTACAGTGAATGAACGTACTACATGGGGAAATGAGAAAAGTATACCAAAGAAGAAAGAAAAGGGCGCCAGCAATACTGAGGAATGTCTATAAAAAGGATGGTGTGCTCAGGTGATCTCCCTCAACAGAAAAACGACAAGGCAAATAAAGTACCATCGGCTGTGACTCTGTGAGTTTCTTTCTTCCCTTTATCTTCAATACAGTGTTAGGTTTGAGTTGGATATACTGTTGTTGAGAAAGTGACTGAGTTTCCTTTCCATTCCACTGCAGCTGGAGGCCTTTAATCTCTGCCCTTTGATCTGTCATGATTGCTTACATATATGATGAAGAAAAGGAAGGCCATCAGCAAACCAGTGCGTATGGTTTTACAAACTATGCCAGGATTTGCATCTATTCACGGAAATTGGATCCAGCTAACATATCTCCTTTGGTTAACCAAAGGCTTGGCTTTGACCATGGTCATGTGATCGTCTTTTCACTAGAAAACAGAATCTACTGTAAGGAGGAGGAAACTCTAAAATCTAGGCTGGAAGATCCTGAAAATCTGACTTAGATTCTCCAAGAATCTATACATATTTTTTTTTTTTCCTGTAGAGATTTTCCAAGGATCTATACATGTTTTTCTTAACTACATGAGAAAATTTTGAATTACAATCACTATTAATCTTAGTCTTAGATGATATAATTTTTTTTCTTATCTCATTGATTTCCAATTGATTTCCAGGCATGAAATTTTTAAGTACAATCACTATTAATTTTTACATGTTATAAGTGTTTTTTTATTTGATTGATTTCCAGGCATGGAAGTTTTTAGTTACAATCTCTGTTAATATTAGATGCTATAATTTTTTTTTCTTATCTGTTTGAAAGTTTTAATTACAATCTTTGTTAATTCTTAGATATTATAATTGTTTTTCTTATCTGATTTTAATTACAATCTCTGTTAATTCTTAAATATTATAATTGTTTTTCTTATCTGATTGATTTCCAGATAGGAAAATTTTAATTACAATCATTTTTATAATTTTTTTTCTTATCTGATTGATTTCCAGGCATAGAAGTTTTAATTACAATCACTGTTAATTCTTAGATGTTATAATTGTTTTTCTTATTTGATTGATTTCCAGACATGAAGTTTTAATTACAATCACTGTAATTGGTTTTCTTATCTGATTGATTTCCAGGCATGGAAGTTTTAATTACAATCACTGTTAATATGAGATGGTATAATTTGTTTTATTAGGCATGGAAGTTTTAATTATCATCAATGTTAATTTTTAGATGTTATATATATTTTTTCTTATTTGACTGATTCCAATGCATGGAAGTTTTAAGTACAATCACGGTTGATTCTTAGATGTTATAACTTTTTTCCAAATTTGATTGATTTCCAGACATGGAAGTTTTAATTACAATCAATGTTAATTCTTAGATGTTATATATTTTTTTCTTATCTGATTGATTTCCATGTTACTTTCCAGGCATGGAAGTTTTAAGTGCAATCTGTGTTAATTCTTAGATGTTATATGATTAATTTCCAGTAATTGAAGTTTCTCCATTTTTTAATATGTTATTAATATGAAAAAACATATTAATGATTCTAAAAACTTTTTTAAGAGATTTTTTAATGTTTATTAATAATTCCAAGGATCTATACATGTTTTTCTCAACTACATGAGAAATTTTTGAATTACAATCACTATTAATCTTAGTCTTAGATGGTATAATTTTTTTTCTTATTTCATTGATTTCCAGGTATGGAATTTTTAAATACAATCACTATTAATTCTTACATGTTATAAGTGATTTTTTTATTTGATTGATTTTCAGGCAGGGAAGTTTTAACTACAATCACTGTTAATTTTAGATGGTATAATTTTTTTTCTTATATGTTTGAAATTAGTCTCATCTGTAAACTATTAAAATGAAACTGATTTGGAATTAGTCTCATCTGTATCATTTTCGGTTTTCAGCTTCATGCATTGACTTTACTTATGAATTTTTTCCACGAATGAGGGTTAAGATGTGACATTTAAACCAATAATTTCATAAGACTAAATTTCACACTGACTAAATCTTCTATTATTTACCAACAATTTTGCTTATAAATATGGAAAGGCTAATATCTACTTTCATGAAAAAGAAGAGGGCTTGCTGTGTTTCCTCCACAGTTGAGATGACACTGGCCTCAAGATCAATCAATCAGCAGATGTATGAGGCTAGTGTCATCTCTCTGAGGATGAAACCTCCCATTCCCATATATATATTTTAGTTTTTTTTTTTCTGATAATGAAGGGCAGCCATGCTTACAATCACTGTTAATTCTTAAATATATATATATATATATATAAAAGAATTAGCAATCACTGTTAATTCTTAGATATATATATTTTTCTTATCTGATTGATTTCCATGTTGCTTTCCAGGCATGGAAGTTTTAAATACAATTTGTGTTAATTCTTAGATGTTATAATTTTTTTTCTTATCTAATATATTCCCGGCATGGAAGTTTCTCCATTTTTTTTTAGTATATTATTAATATGAAAACACACATCAATGACTTTAAAATAATTGGAGAAATTGTTTAATGTTTATTAAATATAGTTTGGATGATTGAGAAAAATGGTTGTTATCTTCTTCACCAGATTCAATTCCTAAGATGAACCCACCAATCCTAACTTCTGACTATAACTGATATTCAATACTGTAAACCACATATTAAAAAAATAAAATTTCTTAATATACATTATCTACAAAATACAGGTATATATTGCTTTTATATATAAGCTTAGCTCCCACCAATCCTAACATCTGACTATAACTAATATTCAACTGATATTCAATACTGTGAACCACATATTAAAAAAATAAAATTCCTTAATATACTTTATCTACCTGAATATACTGTGAACCACATATTAAAAAAATAAAATTTCTTAATATACCTTATCTACCTTAATTAAAAAAATAAAATTCCTTAATATACCTTATCTACCTTAATTA
This sequence comes from Picea engelmannii, assembly GCA_009831015.1. Taxonomy (NCBI): domain Eukaryota; kingdom Viridiplantae; phylum Streptophyta; class Pinopsida; order Pinales; family Pinaceae; genus Picea; species Picea engelmannii. The sequence goes on along the minus strand of ML784229.1, from coordinate 28,303 downwards.
AAAAAATAAAATTCCTTAATATACCTTATCTACATAATACCTTAATATAAATTGATTTTATATATAAGCTTGGCTTAGATTCCTTAATACAGGTGTATATTGCTTTTATATATAAGCTTGGCCTTGACCATGATCACGTGACGATTTAAAATCTAGTACAATTTTAAAGAGAAAAAATAAAAATATCCGAGAAGCAATTTGGCAATAATAAAGACCCAAGATGGCAAAGTCCCTTTCAATACTTTTAAAAATAATATGAAAAAACAGATCAATGTGCTTCCTCGGATAGATATGTCAGAATGTATTTTACTGAGTAAACGGAAGTTTCCTTATTATAAACTTAAATGATTTTTAAATGTATAATCAAAATTTAAAGAAGTTGTTTTATCAGAGGAAATAATAAATCCTATCAAAGGTCAACAACTTATTATTCACTGGCCACACTCGTGATGTTGAGAGAATAATTCCAGACTATAAAATTGACAATATTATTATTTTCATAAATACAACCAAATGGAATCAAATCATTTAAGTATTATTAAAGACTTGTAATGACTATGTGATGTAAGTTCTCTATGTAACACTTAGATGCATCATAGTATCCTAATTTCTCTCATATTGGGTCCACACTATAAGGTCAAAACCATGAAGAGAAGACTCAAGTTCTTACATAGCTTGATGTCACAACATATCTTATATTGGGTCAACTTTATTAGGCACAAACTGAAAGTAATCACATAATTTCATAGCTAATAAAATTGTAAAAAAAAAGTATAGAGAATTAGGAACAAACTCAAGTAATCACATAACTTCTTAGCTAATAAAACTTTGTAAAAAAAAGTATAGAGGATTAGGAACAAACTCAAGTAATCACATAATTTCATAGCTAATAAAGCTGTAAAAAAAAAGTATAGAGGTAATTGGTTCATGTTGAAATCCTAATTTATTATTCATTAATTATCATATATTAAATATAGTTAGATGGAATTATTATTCAAATGTTTTTTAACCCTTTTCATCTTTTATATATACATCAAGAAGACTCATTCTTATAATCATTTTGTTGTGCATTTAGAGATCATGTAATAGAAAGTATCCCTCCCAAAGGGGCTTCATATTCATTCATTGATTCATCTCATCTATGCATGACATTACTAAATTGGTGTTTATTTTGGTTATTTATTGCATATAATTTGGAATGTGGAAATTTCAAGAATCATTTTTTAATGCAAATTTAGAAATTTCACCTCAACCTTAAAGTTCTCATGATCTATTTGTTGTGAACTTTGAGCCATAGGGTTGAATTTGAAATATAAATTACAACAGCATACCACTTCTGTCCAATCAAATACACAAGGTGGCCAAATAAAAAGAACACCAAACAATTGTACATGAAGGGAACTATGGCTTCATCCCTTGGGGCACAAATCCCAACATATAACAAATATGAAAATTACTTAACTACAACAAATTTGTTATATCCATAAATATAACCACTTAACTTCTATACAGTTTCTCAAATCACTCAACAAAATCAGCTAGTTGTTCACAATAAATCCGTAAACCAAACAACCATAGAAACTACTCATTCACCATGAGATTATAAACTAAAAATCAAAATTGCAAGTACACAAAGTTTGGACAACAAAGCACTCTTCATGTATACATAAAATGAAATTACTAGTACATACTAACAACTTATACCAAGATGGTACAAGATCATGCTTCAAACGTATCGCAAACTAGGACACTCCAATGCTCTCCAAACCCTAGCTAGGGTAAGCACAACAAGCTAGCATTGCACCAACTACCAAACCCTAGGCATCAAATCCTTGTGGTTGGGACTCACTCCCAACCAAAGCTAGTTGCTCCACTAAAGATCCACAACAAGCTAAAATGCACACCCACAAGTCCTCTTTGTCGCCTACATTTGCATCACATAAGAGTACAAGAGAAACAATATAATCATCCATTATCTTCTCCACATCTAACACTCCATGTAGTTTTAGGGTTTCCAATGCCACAAACCCTAGTCTTCTTCTCTCGCAAGAACCACAAGAACAAGTGTCACTTTTGTGATTTGTAAACTATCGTGGATATTCTACTAGAACAACTCGTCTCAACAAATCTTATAATATTTTGAAATCTTTGCCTATGAAAAATATTTTTCCTTAAATCCTAGATTAATTATTTACTAGCTTTGCTTGAATTTATGAAAATAGTTGATTACAAAAATGAAATAATGAGAAAAATAGCATACCATCCACACACAAATGAACACATGATAAATCCTAGGAAACCCAATATGGGAGAAAACCCAGCTAGAAGGTGAGGCCTATGCTCTGCTCTCTTTTCTTCAGTTATGGAAATCAAGTACAAATAAAGAGGCAGACACTATGGAGTTTCCTTTGATAGTGTGGCCTGAATGACTACTACATAATATCTTACCTCCTCGGTTATGTTCGTTGAATAATACTCCTTCGATTATTTTGTCAATTATGGAACAAGTATCATACAAAAGAATGGAACCCCTTTCTCCTCCTAGTGGCCAATATTTAACAGAGCCCGATAGTCGTCTAGGGTTAGGTCTTTGACTTCCTCAACCTTGAATTAGTGATCATGTTTGGACCTTCCAGAATCTTCTTGAAAGTCTACACATGGATATCCCCATATGTGTGAGTAATGGGGGTTGACATAGCATCCACTTTGGTGATCAACAAGGTAGTTCAACTTGTAGGAGGCATACATTTTTCATACGATCTCCAATTGAGGCATTTGATGCACCATTAGAAATGTATTGGAGTATCGAACACTGATAAGGGTCTGGACACAAGTTCTAAATAATGTAACCCCAAAAAAATCCATTTTTCCTCAAAAGAGATTCAAAAGTTTATGAACCCCAATTTTCTAAACTAGAACCTGCCAATAAATGGCCCAACAAGCCGATTCCTCCAATTTTTTCCACCCAGAAAATATCAATATAGATGAAAAATTATATGATGATCCAATCCAAATCATACCTCCCCATTTAGGGAATCTTTTGGTTCCAAAAATCTTTACTGAATGAGGTGAATAAATTTTCCCTCTACCTTCTCCCTAGAGTACCATTTTGCTATTCTTGGAAGTTGTCCTTTCAACCCAATCTGCCAAAGGTCATGCCGCCCTTGTCTTGTAGTTCTGGACCTCTTATGCAAAACTATATCTTCTTTCAACTCTGCCTGAGCTTCTTATGCCAAATCCTCTATGAGGTAGGACTTGCTCCACCTCCTGATCCAACATGGGAGACTCATAGAGTTTTGAATTCTCCAAATTCACTACTAAGTAAATGTGCATGTATGGGGGTATATTGAGTTAATAGGCGTCGTCTCCTACCTTTTGCAATACCTCAAAAAGGCCATACCATAGAGCCTTGATCTTCTTACCAAGACCCTGTAGTCTTTCCTTGTTCAACTATAACCAAACTCTATCTCCCACTTTGAATGTCTTCTCAGTTTTTTATTGATCTATCTAATATTTTCAACATATTTCTCTGCTCTCAAATCTTCTCATGTGATGTCTTCCCTCAATCCTCCTTGTTTTCCATATGTAACATCCAACAATGAAGATTGAAAATACCCAAAGCAAGTTTCAAAATGGGACTCAACAGTAGAAGTGTGGACTACTTTGTTATAAGAGTACTGAATATAGATCATATTGTCATCCTAGGTCTTCGGTTTCTTCTGATTGTAACCCCTCAAAAGATGCACCAAAGTCATGTTGACTACTTCTGTCTACTCATGTGTATATGGATGGAATGTTATATATATCTTCAAGTTCATGTCCATATTCTCCCAAAGTGTAGTCCAAAAGGAACTGAGAAATATGGTATTCATGTTCAAGATGATGCTCCTAGGTATCCCAGAGTGCACCCAAATTTGTTCAAAGAACATGTTTGTTTCTTCTTGTCCTTTGATGGTATTTTTACAAGGCATAAGAATACACATCTTGTTGAACCTATCAACTGCCACAAAAATATAGTAGTGTCCCTTCTTGGATTTTGGTAAACCTCCCACAAAATCCATGGAAATGATTTCCCAAGGTTGAGTGGGTACATGTAAGGGATGGTATAGACCTTTCTTTCTATTACTGGGACCAAAAGGATTCATCACTTTCAAACCACAACTATAATCTCTTACCCAAATAATAATGAGAAATACACATGCTAAGACTAAGGAGATATAATTATGTTAAGAGTAAGGACTAGAGTCCCTATCATTCCCCCCAACAACAAAATAATTGGCATCCAATGCTTCTGAGAGAGAGGTAAAATGTTGTTGCATATGATGCCAAAAAATCCAATGAGCTTGATGTGGAAGCTGACCATGCTGAGCAACAAGGTAGGAAGTGTTGGATCCCTAATGACTCTGGTGAGTCTTCATGATGAAAATTTGACCTGCAATAAGTGGAAGTTGAAAAACTAGAACAATATATGTTTAATGATTGGTTGATTCCTGGTGTGTGTTGAGAATATCATTGATGCTCAACTGATTAGAATGAAAAACATTCAGAACCTAAAGGGAGGCTTGAAGTGATGATTGATGTCGAATAGGGTGATGAACTAGTGAAAAAAGTCTACCAAATCTAAACTTCCAAGCAAGGAAATAACTCTATAACAAATGAGGAAATTTAAATTTTGTAGAATGTCCTTTGAAGGTGGTGTCTCGAGGGAACTGAGGTTGATGAGTGAGAAAAAATTGCTAAAAGAGGTGTACAAGAGTCTTTTTTTGAATGAACCTGGTGTTGCAACCTTGGATAATGATGTCGATAGGGATGTCAGATAAAATCTAGAGAATGCTTTTGAGGAGCAACTTGTTGTTGTACTTCCAATGTACTATGAATAAGATAGTTGGTGTTATATTTATACAACAAGGAATTATCGTTGAATGCATCATATTGGTCCTTCTACGCATATTGATAAGGTTGGCCAAGCAAAAACCCACAATAATCCATATTGGTCACATCACGAGTGACTTTATCCAAAAATTTAGGACCAAAATAAAATAACATAGTGCATATATGTGTGATCTATGCAAATGAATTGTTATCCTTCCAAACAAGTGCATAAGGATGAGGATGAGGGTCCACTAATAAGTGAAAATTATTGACAATGGATTTGGAAATCAAATTTTCTTATGAGGCATTATTTTTTTTGTTTGCTAGTGTGTTTGTGACTTGCAGGACTAGCCTGTGGCTGAGAAACCACGATCGATGGGCATCTAAGCCATCAAAATCACTTGGGGGTTGGACCCGGCCTAGGCCACACCAACCTTTAACTGGTTGGATTTTTTGGTGCCTCCTCCCAGTGGGTTTGAACCTAGGTTTCCATGTAGAACAAGGCCCATCGAAACATATTGCGCTAATGGGATTTGACCTTGTGAGTCATTGTTAAGGATACAAGCAATTGAGAAATCATGGGATTGATGAGCACGTGTGATGAATAGTCTGTCTTAGGCTATCTGGGGAGTGGAGTGTTGCAACAAGGTGACTTTATTGAGTTGACCTTTCAAATCATCATAGATCATGTCTTCACTAGAGGCCTCAATAGTAAATTGTACAATTAACATTTTCTTATTCAACTGGAAACATTTGAATGTATCATATCCTTGTTTCTTACAATATTGGCAAAACAAAGAGGAGATCGGTGCTCCTTGTCTCAAGGGTATAGAGCACTGCAAAACTCTGTAAATCACTGTAGGGGAGCACTGATTAGAGATCAACGCTCTGATATGGCCAACAAGGGGGCGTTGATCTTCCCATAAACTCAAAAAAGAGCCAAAAAATAAAAATAAAACTCACCCAAAATGCACATAAATTGGTGAAATTGCTAGTGAAGATGGGAGAAAGGTAATGGATCATGAACAAACAACAAAACTGATATAAAATGTGGTAAATGGGCAGGCACAATCCAAGGAAAGACAAATCGATGTCCATCCCCAGTGGAGTCTCCAATTTCTATTGTAGGAAAATTCCCCTACGGACAGGTGAATTCCCTATTGGATCTTAAACCCTTATGACCAAGACAGAAAAGTGATAACTTTGAACACTAACTTTCCTTTAAACATATCTAAGATAGTCAATAGATAAGAGAAATAAAGTATGAGTACCTTTTTACGAATTTTTTCCTCGCTCAGTCCAAGTTGAGTTTGATCTCCAAGTCCTTCAACGAGTCCCGCAATCCAATAAACAACGAAGACAAAGCATACTTCCTATTCTACCATGATTATTTTAAATCTAAATTTATCTAAAGAGACAAGTCCATGCCAAAGTACAAAAACTTGAAGGAAACATGCAAAGCACATGTATTAATGAGAACTCAAAAGAGATACTTACAAACCATTGATGAAGTCGCAACAACCTCTCCAAGTCCTCCTCATCCAGCCCTTGCACAAAGCTCCCAAGACCATAAGTTTGATACCTCCAATTACTTCTTTCCTTACGAGATCATAAGTTTGGTATATCTAAACTTCTCCATGCCTTCCTCTTCCATGGAAATCCCTCATTATATAGGATTTGGAGGCTTAACCACCATGGACAGGATCTCTCATCAGATCCACTAAAAAAGGGATCTCTAAGATATTTAGGGAGAAAATATTTCTTAAGGATTTTAGGTAGGAAATATCTCTCAAGGATTTTAAGGAGGAAATATTTCAACCATCCATGAGATCCTCCACCTTCCCTAAAAAATAGGAAACCAAATATGAGGTGGATTTTCACACTTAATTACTTTCTTTTTCATGAATATTAATAATAGTTCATGTGCACTTGGTATTTTGGCCTTCATGTAATATATCCCTCCTCCACATTAACTAGGGATTGTGACATAGGTTATTCCATGGTGTCAAGGTTTATGAGACACTTATATGACACTTTACGACACTTAGGGCGTGGTACCTAGGTGTGCAAATTTCATCTGTAAATTTTTTTTGGAGAGAGGTCCTAGCACCGTTGAAGATGGATTTTGAAAGCCCAACGTCCCTTCTCCATTCTCAACGACTTGCTAAAAAGTGCCAAAAGTTGCCCAAATAGAGGGTGATGTCATGTTTTAGGGTTTCTTTCATGTGCAAAAGTATGAATTAAATAATATTATTTTGTAAAGGGGAAATATTATGGATGTTGACCCCTTATCTTGTGGTTTACCCTAAATTATGTGGACAAACTATGTTTAAGACATTTTGTATAAATATAGATCATTTGTATCTCATTTGAACCATAGATATCCCATTGTGAGAAGCCTTCTAGCTGAAATTTCCACCCTCTTTGGGAAATATATTCTCTCTTGTGCTCTTGTTATGGTTTCTTCATGTTATTGGTGGAAGGAGTAGTGTGCTACCTCTCTTGAATTTTTTATATTTCATCTATGGTGGATTTATCTTGGTAAGAGGAGGTTTATCTTGTCATTTATTGGACTAGGTAAGGATTTATCTTGTTGATGTTTCATTTCTTGGTTACAATTTTGATTTGATAGATTTATTGTTGAGTATAAGGATTTACAACCCCATCATTATCTATCATTTTTGTCTAGAAGTTATTTGTTGCACAAGGTTTTACTAGGAGAACTAAAAGGGTTTACACCCTCCTAGTATCTTCTAGTTATCATTTGTTTGCCTTGGGGAGTAAAATGGTTTACACCCCAAAGGAGATAGAACTTTATAGATATTAATTTATTTGACTCCATAAACCAATAGCTAAAGGCACTAGAAATAATTACATTGGAGAAATAAAATCTTGCATTGGTTAACGTGAAAACTCAGGATTTTGAGGTTGTCTAAATTGGAATCAATTATATGCTTTATGTGCTTGGTTAAGCCACTAGGGCGTCACCTTTGGCTAAGTTATTCTTGCTTCTGTCATAAAATTTTATCTACAACCATTAGGGCTGCATAAACCCTAATACAACTTTCTAATTAACTCACAAACCAACCATCAAAAGTTGCTAAAAGTTTGCCCCTATAATCTACTAACCCTAGCACACTTTTTGGGTGTTTTTTTGGAACGTTTTGATGGTTGATATCTTGGCTGTAATAAATTGAATGCTACAACCATAAGGCTGCAAATTATATACTTGCAATACTATTTCTTACAACCTTGTTTCAAGCTAAAGTCTTGCTCTTTCATTCTTAAGTTAAACTAGTATTACTAGCTTGTCTCTTGCTTATTTTACTAGACTTTCAACATCTTCATTTGCAACTCTTATTATCATTTTCTTGCTGATATATATTTCTGTTTAGTACTGCAATTAGGGACAACAATCTTAACTTGCTTGTCCAACATAATATTGAGCTCGTATCTTCATTTTCCTTGTGTCTCAGGCAGGTACAATCACCACTTGGAAATTCTATTACATTGTGGCATATCTTCTACCATTTATGAGACTATTTTCAAGACATTTTCACTCTCCATAATTGACCTATAGGGGGATTCTCCTTCATCTTTTCACTTTCCATCTCATTCCCCTAGGGTCACCAAGATTCCCCCCTTGAGGTGATTCCTTCATCTCTAAAGTGACGAGAATACCTGCCTAAGATGAAAGTGGGTAGGTGTTCTCTTAGTTGTCACCATTTTTTGGTTGCGTCATGCTTTTCCCAATGTACAAATTGTGTGATAACATGTATATTTTGCTGAAATTCATAATGTTGTCAAATACATGTTAAATCCTCAATACATTGCATTTTATTGTAGAATATATTTGTTGTGTATTTAATCTAACTTTTAAGAAATGTACATACAGTTTTGTGGATGTTTAATGAGATTGTATCCATGTATTTATAATGTTGTTAGACACATGGGTGTCTTAGCATGCTACATTGCATTAATTTTAATGGTATTTTGAAATTGTATGGGTTTAGTAGTGGGAGACGCTACAGAGTGGTATAAGAACTTCTAGTTCGACATTGAGCTTGTATGGGCCAAGAATAACATGAATTTTGGGTAAATTCGCTATGGTGAAGTTTGATGTTTGTCAAATTTTGGGAAATTGGTGAATCCGGATTGAAATCCCCAAATTTATGAATAAATTCAAGTCTAAATTCCCCCCAAAACCATCGAAGAGATGATTAATGGCATCGATCCACATGTTGTACAATTACATATGGCCTAGGAGGTCAAATTTTTTGTTTTAATGGTGACTGAAGAGTTTGGAGAATCAATGACCTAAATCATTTAGACATTAAATATTGACGATCGATATTCATTTACATGAATGGAGAGCTTGGAAAATTTTGGTAGATCAATGGTTGAGATCTATTTTTATATTGAGATCAACGATCCAATCCATCACAGAGTTGGTCAACAATTTTTAAGTTCAATGAGTTCACGAAGAGAAATTTTCGATGGAGCAATCAAGGTTCAGTGAAATTTGTGGACAAATTGGTTTGCCAAAAGGAATCGTCGATCGTCGATGGTCGGGTTGGAAAAATTGGTGAAGTGTTTCATTCGTCCAAAAGGAATAGTCGATCATTGATGGTCAGGTCAGAAAAATTGATGAAGTATTTCTCTTGTCCAAAGGAAATCACCAATGGTCGAGTCGAAGAAATCGATGAAGCATTACGGTCATCCAAAATAAATTACCGATCATTGATGATTAGGTCAGAAAAATCAACGAAGCATTTTGTTTGTCCAAAATAAATCATCAATCATTGATGAAGGGAAAATAGGAGGATGAGGTGTCATGCCACATCATCATCCATGTGTCATGCCATGTCATCATCCACATGTAATTCCATGTAAGTATCCACATGGCATGTCACATCATCATCCA
>ML784229.1:0-18407 GCA_009831015.1 Picea engelmannii | reverse complement strand
GTGGGAATTCTAGAGGTCACACTACGAAATCAGATTTCCCAAAGGAATAATAGTGTATTATGATCTTCAACTAGAACAACAACCTAGAAAATGAAGTATTGTTTGAGGTAATCATCGATAGAAGGTAGTTTCGTGATCCTAATTTAGAAAAAAAGTGAAAGAATGTGTGCAGGGATTGGGTTTAGTGTTGATTAAGGAATATTCTAGATGTATAATGGTACATGTTTAATCATGTAGCATACTCAGATGCCCCCTTGGCCATTGAGGTTGTAGTGTGCCCCACTACTAAACCCATAAAATTTTAAATTTTCTAATACCATTAAAATTAATGCAATGCAACATGCTATGGAATCCATGTGTCTAAGAGTATTATAAAGGCATGATTGCAATCCCATTAAACATTCACACAACAATATGTACATTTCTTAAAAATTAGAGTAAATACGCAACAAATAAATTTCACAATAAAATGCAACACATTGAGTATTTAAAATGTATTTGATAGCATTATGAATTCCATCTAAATATACATACACATAGAAGAATATAATTCAATAAATAACATAATTTATCAACAACAATTAAATCCCATCAATAAGAACATCAAAACATAGATAAAACGATTATCTTTTTATCAACAAATGTGCAACCAACTGCAAAGGACGAAAGTTCCTCCCAAACATATGTTTTTTTCTCCAAATCTCAGCAGAACATTACCCCCAAGTTGGGGCTATGAATCCACAAGAGAGGTTGTCTCTACTATCCACTCACAGCTCAATTATACCCAAAGAAAACTACATTTTCCTACAACTATTCCAATCCTCCAGCTTTCTTCCCCTCAACTACGACAACCCAAGGAATGGGATACTCCTTCTCTGCACTACGGTCCCTTAGGCCTTTCCACTTCCCTCTAGGGATCCATCATAGGTTGTCTAGGAATCTCTCTTGTTGGGGACTCCATGGATGTCAGCTATAAGGAAAAATCATAGTAGAAAGCTCACTATTGTAGGGTAATGTCTCACACATAAAATTGCTCTATAGGCATAACAACCTGATTCTTCATGCATTTTTAGTTCTAATAGCTACCATACATGCCCAATATGGTTAAATTCAATCTATAGCACTATGTTCTCCATTTTTTCCCCAAAACCTGCCTACCTTTCCCACACGAATTTCCTTCTTTTCCCATGAAAGTTGAATCTCACACTCCCCAATGTTGCTTGTACTCATCTCCCATGATCTCATTGTTGAAATATTGTAACTTCGAAGAATATTCTAATTATATTTGAGTTATTATATTATAGATAAAATCCCCTTTTGTGGATTGATCATGTTGGGACTTGTATAAGACCAAATCCCCTTTTGTGGATTGGTCAAACTATATTTATATAGTGGCATTTGTAAAGTCCGCCCCTAGGGTTTTTAAAGTGCTTTTAACCACTCTTGGAAGAATTCGTCCCTACTAAGTGAAGAGACATAACCCTAAGCGCCTCTTCAACGAGTATTTATAAGTGAGGATGGTGCCTCACTTGTTCATTCACTCACTCACTCATCTAGTGCGCATCTTTTGAATGTAGTTGCAGTTGTAGGAGGAAGGAGAAGAGAGGCACATGCTCAGTCCTAGTTTATTCTTGGAGTCTTGGTCTTAGTCTTGGATTTTTATTAGCAATATATTATTGAGGAATTTTTTGTTGGGCTTTCTCCCCCATGAGGGTTTCCCAAGATAAAATGTTGTGTACCTTGTGATTGTGTTTCTTTCAGTGATCCTCTTTATGTTGTTGTTTTGGAAATACATTGAGAAAATTTAAAATAACCTAATAATAACATTACTCTTAACACTCATAAATATGAGATGTGACTTTTCACATCAACCCTCTTACATGTGTTTAATGATTGGGGATCCGATACACTTAAGAGGAGAATTAGAAGGTTTATACACAATGATAATTTTAGAAAGTGAGTTGATATTAATAGAGATGGGTAATTCCCCCCTTCGACCCCTCTTTTAGATATTCTCTTAGACCCTCCCCTATCTTGTGGAAACTTATCCCCCATTACTCCATCCACATCCATATATAGTCGGCGTTACATTTTATTTTATCATTTTTCGATATACAATGGCTACATATTACATAGTCAGGCTCATGGCCATACATTGTGTTTACATTACATATCATTAATCCAAGGACTAAAAATGGGGATGTTACATTCCCCTCCCCCTACATATTTCACTTTCCTATGTGAAAAACACCATATGGGCACACACATACAAATTTTACATCATAATACTTGGTTCTTTTGCAAGTTCACAACTCTTGCAGCAATTCCAACCAACAATCTCTCATTCCCCTCAACCTACACAACCAAAGAAAGTTTACCCCCGTCACTATACCATAGTTCCTCAGGTTGTACCACTTCCTTTCCAAGGCTCCAACACAGATCGGACAAGAATTTATGAGATGTAGTTTTTGGAATTCTAGCTACCAAAATGGAGCCTTGCACACTTATATACAAATATACATTCATCTTTCTTCAAAATTTTCAAAAAATTGCAGACATTCCTCTCGTGTTTCCTCCTCATGCTCCCACATAACATTTTTAGGACCGTAGCAGGTCCATTGAACCTTTACCAGGATGATGGATTTATTTCTAAGAACTTTGAATTTCTGCTCCAGGATGTGCACTAGTTCCACTCAAAAGTCTTCTTTGTGCTCCACCTAGATCAAAATTTAATCAATTATGTGGTTAGGATCAGGAATATATTTCTTTAATAAAGACATATGAAAAACATTATAAATTCTCATGGATGTAGACAATGCAATCATGTATGCAACTAGGATTATCTTCTCTAAAACTTTAAATGTCCCATAGTATCTCACTGCCAACTTTGGGAAACTTCCCAATCTTAGCAAGCTCCTTTTAGAATTTACTTTTAAAAATACATGCTCACCCAATTTTAATTCCTTGTATTTCCTACTTTTATCGACATAACTCTTTTTCATATCACATGCAACCTTTAAATTATGCCTGATCTTTACTATCTTCTCTTCCATATCCTTTAACAATTTTCCAATAACTATTCTTTCTACCGGGTTGTCCCAACTTATTGGTGTGTTGCAATTCCTGCTATATAAGGCTTCAAACAAGCTCATCTTCAATGATGCATGATACCCATTATCATACACAAACTCAACTAGATGAAGGTATCCTTCCCACTTGGAAGGCTTGTTCATTACATACTTTCTCAACATATCTTCAATTATATGGTTAGTCCTTTATATTTTCCCATATGACTCTGAATGATATGTTGTACTAAAATTCAAGTTAGTCCCAAATCCCTTCCAAAATTTAGAAGTGAACTTGGGATATCTTCCTGCCACTATTTCCTCAGGCACACCATGTAGCCTAACAATTTCCTTCATGTAAAATTTGGAATATTAGTTTCCTTGTGATTTGTTTTCACTAGTATAAAATGTGTATCTTTTGTAAGCTTATCCACCACTATCGTAATGGAATCACTCTGCCTTGTGATTCTTAACAATTTGGTAATGAAATCTATTGTAACTACCTCCCACTTCCATTCAGGAATGGGAAATGTCTATAACAATCATGTTGGATGCCTATGCTCAATCTTCATCTTCTGACATTCCATGCACATGGATATGTAATCAACCACATCCTTCTTCATTCCAGACCAGAAGTACTAGATTTTTATCGTTGTAATGGTCTTTCAATACCCTTGATGTCTAGCATAGGGTAGATTGTGCATCTCTTTCGACACCATATTTCTCAATTCCTATGTGTTAGGAACATAAATTTTGTCCCTGAACAAGAGGATTCCATTTTCTTTCATCTTGTAATCTTTATATTTATGATGTACATTATTTTGCTATAAGCTTTCTTTAATTTGCACATAATGTTGGTATGTTGTTATAGCTTCTAAAATTATTGTTTTTAAATCTGAATAGTACATGTTAAGGGATGCACCATGCATTTCATGCACTCTCGTGTTGAGTGCATTAGACACTTTATTCTCTTTTCCCTTGATAATCTTGATGTCAAAGTCGTATTCACTGAGAAATTCTAGCCATCTAGTTTGTCTGGCATTTTGTGTTGGTTGTTCAAACAATTGTTTCAGACCACTATGATCCATCTTCAATTTGAATTTTCTACCAATGAGATAATGCCTCCACATTTTTAAGGAGTGAACTATGGATGCTAGTTCTAATTCATGGGTAGAATACTTTTTTTCATGTTTTTAAGCTTCCTTGACTCATAACATATGACATGCCCATTTTGTGTAAGGACTCCAACAAGCCCTTCCTTGCATGCATCCATGCACACAACAAAATATTCATATGGATCTGCAACCTTTAGAATAGGTTCACTGGTCAATAATTCTTTCAAATGCTCGAAACTCTCTTCACACTTGGAAGTCCATTCAAAATTTGTTCCCTTCTTTTGCAGCAAAGTGATTGGATGTGAAATCATGGAGAATCCTTCAATGAATCTCCTATAATATCCAGCCAATCCAATAAAGGATCTTACTTTCGAAACATTCTTTGGTGTTGGCCAACTTTTAACTGCCTCGATCTTTTTCGGATCCACTTCTATGCCATCTTCTAGGACAATGTGGCTCAAATAATGGATTTTTCTTTGATAGAAAGTTCATTTCCTTAACTTTTCATACAATTGGTGCTCTCTCAACACCTACAACACCATATGCAATTTTTGTTCATGCTCCTTCTATGTCTTGGAGCAGATAAGAATGTTATCAAAGAAGAAAATGACACTCCATTCATTAGACACATAAAAGCAGTTGGTGCATTTGTCAAGCCAAATGGCACCACCGCAAACTCATAATGGTCATATCTTGTCCTAAATGTTGGTTTGTTGGTGTCCTCTTCTTGGATGCTTACTTGATGATATCTTGATATTTTTAGTGAGTGTAAGTTTAAAAAGTCAAAACAATTTGTTTTGTTGTTTATTGGGTCTTTTATTCATGTCCTAGTCTCCTAAATATCATGTGTCAAGGTTTGATGATATTTCTATCAATGTAATATCGATGAGGCTATGAGGCATGTGGACCACTAATGGTCATTTTTGTGATTATTTTTCTATCCTCGGTAATACCTATGGCCTTCTAGCTGCAACAATGGAAAAGACACTATCACATATTGACAGAGAGAGAGAGTTCACAAAGGAAACTTCTGAAACATATATTTCACAATGAATTTCCTAGTTGTTGCGAAATGTTATTTTCATCATAACTTTAAAAAGACAAACTGGGTTTTTCCAAAACAAATTGGAGAGGCATCATAGTGTCATTAATTTTCTGACAAAAAACCATCCCAGCCCATTTCACCATTTGGGAGAAAAGGAGAAATTATCAGTCGTTGCGAAATCTCTTGGTTGTTGTGAAATTTCCTGTAGTTGATTGCTTTTGCAGTAAACTTCAAGCGCATCTTTCGAGCAGATAATGATTAATCTCAACAAATTGGAATAGGTTTTTCTCAAGAACAAGTTCATCTACAAAAACCACTCTTAGTTTTTTCACAGGTGTCATGGTTTGGGATATTATAAGGGATATTTACAACCTATTTTTACATATTTTTGCCTAATTTAATTAGTTAAAAACTAAACCCTAAGAAATAGGAGTTAGTTTGTAACTCCTTCTTGGATGTGAAACCCTAACTATTCCGACCTGATTGAGTTATATTGAAATGTAATTCTATATATTGTGAAGGAAATAAGGAGAAACAGGATGGAGAATTGAGGAAAAAGACTCTTTGGTTGCTGTATATATTTTTTGTTGTTAATGAAAGCTTTCAAGCTGAAGGACTTGAATATTTGTCTCAGAGATTCTTGTGCTAGTAATCTACAGTTTGTTTTTCCTTGAGAATGTTTCCTATATTTGTTTATCATTATGTCTATCCTTCTATTCTCAGTGAATGATTATAGATAGAGAATTCATTGTTGATGCTCTTTATTTCACATTCATTTTTCCTACATTAGTCTTCTGATATTATGACAAAACGCATCCATTGTTTGGTGATTTGTTATAATTGATGTGTTATGTTATTCTCACCACCATACTATAATGCCTATGATGACTGACATACTTCTAGCTACCTAGCCTATGAAGTACATTTTTTCATCTCAACCAGTTTTGAAAGATTTGATTTGACCTATCTTTATTATGACTCCATGCCCAATGTGTGTTTCACTCAATCCTACCACCACATCATAAACTTTATGTATTTACCTACAGATATGGCCATTGTGCTATAATTTCAGTGAGAAATCTGTCTCTGGTTGGAAAGGCCAATTTCCATCCCAAAGTGGTTTGAAAAAGTTACCTCTATGTTTTCCTTTCACATCGAAGGAAAATTACAGAGTGATAACAGATCTCAAGTCAATCTTGGAAAATATCTGTGTTCCCTTCAATTGATCGAAAAAATCATCAATCTACGGTAAAGGGTACATGTTCTTTATATTAACCTTATTAAGTTGTCTGAAGTATATACACAACCTCAAGGTTCCATCATTTTTATTAAAAAAAATTGTTGGGGCACCCCAAGGTGAGACACTTGGGTGTATGTACCCATTTTTCACCAATTCATCTAACTACATCTACAAATCTTTCAACTCTGGTGTGCTCATTCTATAATAAGTTTTTGACACTGGGGTAGCTCCATGGGGGGCTCTTCCATATGGGTTGCATATATTTGACATCCTTTTCTAAAAATTCTTTTCAGCTACAAGGCTTAAATCTTTTTGACAAATATAGGTCTTGGAATACCTTGTACCATCCTTGAATTTCCTTCTTCATCAAGGCATGTGAAATCCATTTTGTAACAATCTAGGACAACGTGATGTTTTTCCATCCAGTCCATACCAATCAAGCCGTCATATGACCCAAGTGGTATGATGTTCAAATATGCCTTAGTGCTAACTCCATTAATGTTCACTGCATAATCTATAACCAACTCATAGATTCTTCTATTGGTTCTAGTGGCTAGCTAAACCAACCAAGAATTTTCATGATTACATCTCTTCAATTTAAATATGTCAACCATATTAGGATCTATATAGTTATGAATAGCTCCATAATCAATCAAAATAGCCATGGGTTGATTATCAATCTTACCTTCCACTTCAATCATGTGGGGTTGATAGTTTGCTTGTCTATTGTCCAGAGTTGCATAAATCCTTGGCACGCTTCTACCCATGTCATCCATTGTATCAACTTCTTGAAGGTTGTGCATAGTCCTCATATTGTCTCCTTTGTGAGGAAAATCCTTGTACATGTGGTCTCATTCACATCACCAAAACTTTATGGGTTGATGTCTTGGTCGTTTCCCCAAGGAATCAGTCATATTGGGCTCATTTTGTTCTTGTTTCCCTTGCCTATATGATTGTGAATTATTCTTGAAGAAAGGTGGCTTAAATCCTTTCTTCCTTTGGTTCGTTTTTCCTTTCTTTTTTTCATACCAAGGTCTTTGAAAAGTTTTCCTTGCCTTACTCTAATCATACAAAAAAATATCTTTTCTTATGGCTTCATCCAAGGTTCTAGGCTCATCAAATTGGATTTTATCATTGTAGAAAGAAGGTATCCCACTCAGAAATAATTGGTTTTTAACCTTCTCATCCTTTATGAAGCAAACATACCTCAACAATTCAAGGAACCTACTCTCACACTCATCCTGTTTCATGCTTCTAAACTTGAGCTCAAAGACCTCTTTCATCTTCTTGTCATAATAATTCTCTGACAAGTATTTCTTCTGAAAATAATTTTTGAACTCCCTCCATGAGATCCTATTCTCATCAATGTGCTTAAATTACTTGATTTGATCCCACCACATAGATGTTTTTCGTTGAAGATAGTAGGTTGATATTTTGTCTTCTACATTTGATGAATAATAGTGCAATTGGAAATATTTCCTCATTCCCAATATCCATGTTTCTGCATCTTCATCTTTCTTGTGATCACCATCAAAAGTAGGATTCTTAATCTTCCTAAGCTCTCCTTGCAAATCCTCCACTTCAGACCTCCTCCCCTGTCTTCGAACATGGGAACACTTGGGATGCTCTCCAAACTTGAATTTTCATGTGATCTTCTAGTCAAGTGCCCTTGTGAATGATGATGTCTACTAACACTCCTTGTTCTATGAGATCCCTCATGGTCATCCGTCCTATCGTGAGATCTAGATACTTCTACTTGCCTTGCATTGGCTACTTTTTTTGTTCCATAATCATTATTGACTTGACTCTACAACATATTCAGAATCTGTAGCATATCCTCCTAAAATCTCATCATCCTTTCATTGTCGTCTCTATATCTCTGCACTTCCTTATGCAAGATTCCCATAGTCTCATCCAACTCCATTGGCTCCACTTTGCCCCTACATCCATTGGATTCGGTCTCTGCATTTACAATGCTGACATGTAGACCTATAACCTCCTCCTCGTGGTTGTAAGACCCTTGGGAATACTCCATGTCTCTAATTCTCATATAGTTACCAAATGTTCTTTCATGTACCTTTGATTCTATAAGAAATGTGCATGCAAAAATTGATATTAGAGTTATGCATAAAATAAAATATTCCATAAATTAGATTATAGGTCATGCTTCATCTGAATTTGTGAAAGGTATGGATGAATTGGAATCTAATTTTGATTTTTTATGTTTCCATTCTCTTCTGAATTATCTTTCCAATGACTATACGCATGCCTTATTCCGAGCTTCGAGATGATAGTTATGGTTTATATAAGTTTAGACTATTTTTTTATTTTTATCCCTCTATGCTACATGTGTTTTCTCTTTCATCCTCTATAATTTAGAGCACCCAGATTCCAATTCTGGTTCTATGGTTGTATTCTATGGCCCATGTGATTTTTGCAGACTACTCATGTGCCCTAATTTGACTTTTGAGAAAGGATCTATGTCCTCTGGAAGTAAATTGGTATCCAATTTATACCCCGTAATGTTTCAGCTATAACTTTCTCATACGAGCTTTGTTTTATGCTCAGAATGTCTCGTTGGAAAGCTCATACCAAGTTATTTAATTTAAGTAGTATAGACTATGTATGTCGAAGGTACATGTATTTCTTGGGATTTAGACCCCCTGAAAATGTTGCTTGGGCCCTCAAACTAACTCTACAAGTTTGTGACCTTCAAAATCCTGAAAATACTCATAGAAATTGACTAGATTACTATTGTAGCAGTCCCTAAAATAGGTTGAATTCATCTTCAAACTATTTGACACTATTGTAGTAGCCTGTTAATCTGACCTACACCTATTATCGACAATTTTCCTCCATCGACCATATACTTATTTCCTTACATTGGCAATTTTCAAAAAGGATACTTTATGAGATTTCTCCGAACCATGATCATCAGTGATCAATGATTCACTTCCATCAACGAATTACAAAAGGCACTTCTTCAAAGGATTTTTTTGAACCAAAAAACCCAAATGGAATGAATCTGAGTCATCGATCAAAATCGAGAGTAATCTTAGCCATTGATTCCACTAAACTTTGCCAAGCCCACGAATGATCTCAATTGTTGATTTCCCAAATCAAAAAGCGAGCTAGATTGCCCATTCCCTAACATTTGAAACCCATTGGTGATTGATGATTTCCTTTGACAATGGACTTGCAAGACTTCACCGAATTTTTTGACCTAATCATCAATGATTGGTGATCGATGTTTCTCCAGGTGACGTGGCATGACACATATATGTTGACATGGCATGACAAATGGATGATGATGTGACATGCCATGTGGATACTTACATGGAATTACATGTGGATGATGACATGGCATGACACATGGATGATGATGTGGCATGACACCTCATCCTCCTATTTTCCCTTCATCAATGATTGATGATTTATTTTGGACAAACAAAATGCTTCGTTGATTTTTCTGACCTAATCATCAATGATCGGTAATTTATTTTGGATGACCGTAATGCTTCATCGATTTCTTCGACTCGACCATTGGTGATTTCCTTTGGACAAGAGAAATACTTCATCAATTTTTCTGACCTGACCATCAATGATCGACTATTCCTTTTGGACGAATGAAACACTTCACCAATTTTTCCAACCCGACCATCGACGATCGACGATTCCTTTTGGCAAACCAATTTGTCCACAAATTTCACTGAACCTTGATTGCTCCATCGAAAATTTCTCTTCGTGAACTCATTGAACTTAAAAATTGTTGACCAACTCTGTGATGGATTGGATCGTTGATCTCAATATAAAAATAGATCTCAACCATTGATCTACCAAAATTTTCCAAGCTCTCCATTCATGTAAATGAATATCGATCGTCAATATTTAATGTCTAAATGATTTAGGTCATTGATTCTCCAAACTCTTCAGTCACCATTAAAACAAAAAATTTGACCTCCTAGGCCATATGTAATTGTACAACATGTGGATCGATGCCATTAATCATCTCTTCGATGGTTTTGGGGGGAATTTAGACTTGAATTTATTCATAAATTTGGGGATTTCAATCCGGATTCACCAATTTCCCAAAATTTGACAAACATCAAACTTCACCATAGCGAATTTACCCAAAATTCATGTTATTCTTGGCCCATACAAGCTCAATGTCGAACTAGAAGTTCTTATACCACTCTGTAGCGTCTCCCACTACTAAACCCATACAATTTCAAAATACCATTAAAATTAATGCAATGTAGCATGCTAAGACACCCATGTGTCTAACAACATTATAAATACATGGATACAATCTCATTAAACATCCACAAAACTGTATGTACATTTCTTAAAAGTTAGATTAAATACACAACAAATATATTCTACAATAAAATGCAATGTATTGAGGATTTAACATGTATTTGACAACATTATGAATTTCAGCAAAATATACATGTTATCACACAATTTGTACATTGGGAAAAGCATGACGCAACCAAAAAATGGTGACAACTAAGAGAACACCTACCCACTTTCATCTTAGGCAGGTATTCTCGTCACTTTAGAGATGAAGGAATCACCTCAAGGGGGGAATCTTGGTGACCCTAGGGGAATGAGATGGAAAGTGAAAAGATGAAGGAGAATCCCCCTATAGGTCAATTATGGAGAGTGAAAATGTCTTGAAAATAGTCTCATAAATGGTAGAAGATATGCCACAATGTAATAGAATTTCCAAGTGGTGATTGTACCTGCCTGAGACACAAGGAAAATGAAGATACGAGCTCAATATTATGTTGGACAAGCAAGTTAAGATTGTTGTCCCTAATTGCAGTACTAAACAGAAATATATATCAGCAAGAAAATGATAATAAGAGTTGCAAATGAAGATGTTGAAAGTCTAGTAAAATAAGCAAGAGACAAGCTAGTAATACTAGTTTAACTTAAGAATGAAAGAGCAAGACTTTAGCTTGAAACAAGGTTGTAAGAAATAGTATTGCAAGTATATAATTTGCAGCCTTATGGTTGTAGCATTCAATTTATTACAGCCAAGATATCAACCATCAAAACGTTCCAAAAAAACACCCAAAAAGTGTGCTAGGGTTAGTAGATTATAGGGGCAAACTTTTAGCAACTTTTGATGGTTGGTTTGTGAGTTAATTAGAAAGTTGTATTAGGGTTTATGCAGCCCTAATGGTTGTAGATAAAATTTTATGACAGAAGCAAGAATAACTTAGCCAAAGGTGACGCCCTAGTGGCTTAACCAAGCACATAAAGCATATAATTGATTCCAATTTAGACAACCTCAAAATCCTGAGTTTTCACGTTAACCAATGCAAGATTTTATTTCTCCAATGTAATTATTTCTAGTGCCTTTAGCTATTGGTTTATGGAGTCAAATAAATTAATATCTATAAAGTTCTATCTCCTTTGGGGTGTAAACCATTTTACTCCCCAAGGCAAACAAATGATAACTAGAAGATACTAGGAGGGTGTAAACCCTTTTAGTTCTCCTAGTAAAACCTTGTGCAACAAATAACTTCTAGACAAAAATGATAGATAATGATGGGGTTGTAAATCCTTATACTCAACAATAAATCTATCAAATCAAAATTGTAACCAAGAAATGAAACATCAACAAGATAAATCCTTACCTAGTCCAATAAATGACAAGATAAACCTCCTCTTACCAAGATAAATCCACCATAGATGAAATATAAAAAATTCAAGAGAGGTAGCACACTACTCCTTCCACCAATAACATGAAGAAACCATAACAAGAGCACAAGAGAGAATATATTTCCCAAAGAGGGTGGAAATTTCAGCTAGAAGGCTTCTCACAATGGGATATCTATGGTTCAAATGAGATACAAATGATCTATATTTATACAAAATGTCTTAAACATAGTTTGTCCACATAATTTAGGGTAAACCACAAGATAAGGGGTCAACATCCATAATATTTCCCCTTTACAAAATAATATTATTTAATTCATACTTTTGCACATGAAAGAAACCCTAAAACATGACATCACCCTCTATTTGGGCAACTTTTGGCACTTTTTAGCAAGTCGTTGAGAATGGAGAAGGGACGTTGGGCTTTCAAAATCCATCTTCAACGGTGCTAGGACCTCTCTCCAAAAAAAATTTACAGATGAAATTTGCACACCTAGGTACCACGCCCTAAGTGTCGTAAAGTGTCATATAAGTGTCTCATAAACCTTGACACCATGGAATAACCTATGTCACAATCCCTAGTTAATGTGGAGGAGGGATATATTACATGAAGGCCAAAATACCAAGTGCACATGAACTATTATTAATATTCATGAAAAAGAAAGTAATTAAGTGTGAAAATCCACCTCATATTTGGTTTCCTATTTTTTAGGGAAGGTGGAGGATCTCATGGATGGTTGAAATATTTCCTCCTTAAAATCCTTGAGAGATATTTCCTACCTAAAATCCTTAAGAAATATTTTCTCCCTAAATATCTTAGAGATCCCTTTTTTAGTGGATCTGATGAGAGATCCTGTCCATGGTGGTTAAGCCTCCAAATCCTATATAATGAGGGATTTCCATGGAAGAGGAAGGCATGGAGAAGTTTAGATATACCAAACTTATGATCTCGTAAGGAAAGAAGTAATTGGAGGTATCAAACTTATGGTCTTGGGAGCTTTGTGCAAGGGCTGGATGAGGAGGACTTGGAGAGGTTGTTGCGACTTCATCAATGGTTTGTAAGTATCTCTTTTGAGTTCTCATTAATACATGTGCTTTGCATGTTTCCTTCAAGTTTTTGTACTTTGGCATGGACTTGTCTCTTTAGATAAATTTAGATTTAAAATAATCATGGTAGAATAGGAAGTATGCTTTGTCTTCGTTGTTTATTGGATTGCGGGACTCGTTGAAGGACTTGGAGATCAAACTCAACTTGGACTGAGCGAGGAAAAAATTCGTAAAAAGGTACTCATACTTTATTTCTCTTATCTATTGACTATCTTAGATATGTTTAAAGGAAAGTTAGTGTTCAAAGTTATCACTTTTCTGTCTTGGTCATAAGGGTTTAAGATCCAATAGGGAATTCACCTGTCCGTAGGGGAATTTTCCTACAATAGAAATTGGAGACTCCACTGGGGATGGACATCGATTTGTCTTTCCTTGGATTGTGCCTGCCCATTTACCACATTTTATATCAGTTTTGTTGTTTGTTCATGATCCATTACCTTTCTCCCATCTTCACTAGCAATTTCACCAATTTATGTGCATTTTGGGTGAGTTTTATTTTTATTTTTTGGCTCTTTTTTGAGTTTATGGGAAGATCAACGCCCCCTTGTTGGCCATATCAGAGCGTTGATCTCTAATCAGTGCTCCCCTACAGTGATTTACAGAGTTTTGCAGTGCTCTATACCCTTGAGACAAGGAGCACCGATCTCCTCTTTGTTTTGCCAATATTGTAAGAAACAAGGATATGATACATTCAAATGTTTCCAGTTGAATAAGAAAATGTTAATTGTACAATTTACTATTGAGGCCTCTAGTGAAGACATGATCTATGATGATTTGAAAGGTCAACTCAATAAAGTCACCTTGTTGCAACACTCCACTCCCCAGATAGCCTAAGACAGACTATTCATCACACGTGCTCATCAATCCCATGATTTCTCAATTGCTTGTATCCTTAACAATGACTCACAAGGTCAAATCCCATTAGCGCAATATGTTTCGATGGGCCTTGTTCTACATGGAAACCTAGGTTCAAACCCACTGGGAGGAGGCACCAAAAAATCCAACCAGTTAAAGGTTGGTGTGGCCTAGGCCGGGTCCAACCCCCAAGTGATTTTGATGGCTTAGATGCCCATCGATCGTGGTTTCTCAGCCACAGGCTAGTCCTGCAAGTCACAAACACACTAGCAAACAAAAAAAATAATGCCTCATAAGAAAATTTGATTTCCAAATCCATTGTCAATAATTTTCACTTATTAGTGGACCCTCATCCTCATCCTTATGCACTTGTTTGGAAGGATAACAATTCATTTGCATAGATCACACATATATGCACTATGTTATTTTATTTTGGTCCTAAATTTTTGGATAAAGTCACTCGTGATGTGACCAATATGGATTATTGTGGGTTTTTGCTTGGCCAACCTTATCAATATGCGTAGAAGGACCAATATGATGCATTCAACGATAATTCCTTGTTGTATAAATATAACACCAACTATCTTATTCATAGTACATTGGAAGTACAACAACAAGTTGCTCCTCAAAAGCATTCTCTAGATTTTATCTGACATCCCTATCGACATCATTATCCAAGGTTGCAACACCAGGTTCATTCAAAAAAAGACTCTTGTACACCTCTTTTAGCAATTTTTTCTCACTCATCAACCTCAGTTCCCTCGAGACACCACCTTCAAAGGACATTCTACAAAATTTAAATTTCCTCATTTGTTATAGAGTTATTTCCTTGCTTGGAAGTTTAGATTTGGTAGACTTTTTTCACTAGTTCATCACCCTATTCGACATCAATCATCACTTCAAGCCTCCCTTTAGGTTCTGAATGTTTTTCATTCTAATCAGTTGAGCATCAATGATATTCTCAACACACACCAGGAATCAACCAATCATTAAACATATATTGTTCTAGTTTTTCAACTTCCACTTATTGCAGGTCAAATTTTCATCATGAAGACTCACCAGAGTCATTAGGGATCCAACACTTCCTACCTTGTTGCTCAGCATGGTCAGCTTCCACATCAAGCTCATTGGATTTTTTGGCATCATATGCAACAACATTTTACCTCTCTCTCAGAAGCATTGGATGCCAATTATTTTGTTGTTGGGGGGAATGATAGGGACTCTAGTCCTTACTCTTAACATAATTATATCTCCTTAGTCTTAGCATGTGTATTTCTCATTATTATTTGGGTAAGAGATTATAGTTGTGGTTTGAAAGTGATGAATCCTTTTGGTCCCAGTAATAGAAAGAAAGGTCTATACCATCCCTTACATGTACCCACTCAACCTTGGGAAATCATTTCCATGGATTTTGTGGGAGGTTTACCAAAATCCAAGAAGGGACACTACTATATTTTTGTGGCAGTTGATAGGTTCAACAAGATGTGTATTCTTATGCCTTGTAAAAATACCATCAAAGGACAAGAAGAAACAAACATGTTCTTTGAACAAATTTGGGTGCACTCTGGGATACCTAGGAGCATCATCTTGAACATGAATACCATATTTCTCAGTTCCTTTTGGACTACACTTTGGGAGAATATGGACATGAACTTGAAGATATATATAACATTCCATCCATATACACATGAGTAGACAGAAGTAGTCAACATGACTTTGGTGCATCTTTTGAGGGGTTACAATCAGAAGAAACCGAAGACCTAGGATGACAATATGATCTATATTCAGTACTCTTATAACAAAGTAGTCCACACTTCTACTGTTGAGTCCCATTTTGAAACTTGCTTTGGGTATTTTCAATCTTCATTGTTGGATGTTACATATGGAAAACAAGGAGGATTGAGGGAAGACATCACATGAGAAGATTTGAGAGCAGAGAAATATGTTGAAAATATTAGATAGATCAATAAAAAACTGAGAAGACATTCAAAGTGGGAGATAGAGTTTGGTTATAGTTGAACAAGGAAAGACTACAGGGTCTTGGTAAGAAGATCAAGGCTCTATGGTATGGCCTTTTTGAGGTATTGCAAAAGGTAGGAGACGACGCCTATTAACTCAATATACCCCCATACATGCACATTTACTTAGTAGTGAATTTGGAGAATTCAAAACTCTATGAGTCTCCCATGTTGGATCAGGAGGTGGAGCAAGTCCTACCTCATAGAGGATTTGGCATAAGAAGCTCAGGCAGAGTTGAAAGAAGATATAGTTTTGCATAAGAGGTCCAGAACTACAAGACAAGGGCGGCATGACCTTTGGCAGATTGGGTTGAAAGGACAACTTCCAAGAATAGCAAAATGGTACTCTAGGGAGAAGGTAGAGGGAAAATTTATTCACCTCATTCAGTAAAGATTTTTGGAACCAAAAGATTCCCTAAATGGGGAGGTATGATTTGGATTGGATCATCATATAATTTTTCATCTATATTGATATTTTCTGGGTGGAAAAAATTGGAGGAATCGGCTTGTTGGGCCATTTATTGGCAGGTTCTAGTTTAGAAAATTGGGGTTCATAAACTTTTGAATCTCTTTTGAGGAAAAATGGATTTTTTTGGGGTTACATTATTTAGAACTTGTGTCCAGACCCTTATCAGTGTTCGATACTCCAATACATTTCTAATGGTGCATCAAATGCCTCAATTGGAGATCGTATGAAAAATGTATGCCTCCTACAAGTTGAACTACCTTGTTGATCACCAAAGTGGATGCTATGTCAACCCCCATTACTCACACATATGGGGATATCCATGTGTAGACTTTCAAGAAGATTCTGGAAGGTCCAAACATGATCACTAATTCAAGGTTGAGGAAGTCAAAGACCTAACCCTAGACGACTATCGGGCTCTGTTAAATATTGGCCACTAGGAGGAGAAAGGGGTTCCATTCTTTTGTATGATACTTGTTCCATAATTGACAAAATAATCGAAGGAGTATTATTCAACGAACATAACCGAGGAGGTAAGATATTATGTAGTAGTCATTCAGGCCACACTATCAAAGGAAACTCCATAGTGTCTGCCTCTTTATTTGTACTTGATTTCCATAACTGAAGAAAAGAGAGCAGAGCATAGGCCTCACCTTCTAGCTGGGTTTTCTCCCATATTGGGTTTCCTAGGATTTATCATGTGTTCATTTGTGTGTGGATGGTATGCTATTTTTCTCATTATTTCATTTTTGTAATCAACTATTTTCATAAATTCAAGCAAAGCTAGTAAATAATTAATCTAGGATTTAAGGAAAAATATTTTTCATAGGCAAAGATTTCAAAATATTATAAGATTTGTTGAGACGAGTTGTTCTAGTAGAATATCCACGATAGTTTACAAATCACAAAAGTGACACTTGTTCTTGTGGTTCTTGCGAGAGAAGAAGACTAGGGTTTGTGGCATTGGAAACCCTAAAACTACATGGAGTGTTAGATGTGGAGAAGATAATGGATGATTATATTGTTTCTCTTGTACTCTTATGTGATGCAAATGTAGGCGACAAAGAGGACTTGTGGGTGTGCATTTTAGCTTGTTGTGGATCTTTAGTGGAGCAACTAGCTTTGGTTGGGAGTGAGTCCCAACCACAAGGATTTGATGCCTAGGGTTTGGTAGTTGGTGCAATGCTAGCTTGTTGTGCTTACCCTAGCTAGGGTTTGGAGAGCATTGGAGTGTCCTAGTTTGCGATACGTTTGAAGCATGATCTTGTACCATCTTGGTATAAGTTGTTAGTATGTACTAGTAATTTCATTTTATGTATACATGAAGAGTGCTTTGTTGTCCAAACTTTGTGTACTTGCAATTTTGATTTTTAGTTTATAATCTCATGGTGAATGAGTAGTTTCTATGGTTGTTTGGTTTACGGATTTATTGTGAACAACTAGCTGATTTTGTTGAGTGATTTGAGAAACTGTATAGAAGTTAAGTGGTTATATTTATGGATATAACAAATTTGTTGTAGTTAAGTAATTTTCATATTTGTTATATGTTGGGATTTGTGCCCCAAGGGATGAAGCCATAGTTCCCTTCATGTACAATTGTTTGGTGTTCTTTTTATTTGGCCACCTTGTGTATTTGATTGGACAGAAGTGGTATGCTGTTGTAATTTATATTTCAAATTCAACCCTATGGCTCAAAGTTCACAACAAATAGATCATGAGAACTTTAAGGTTGAGGTGAAATTTCTAAATTTGCATTAAAAAATGATTCTTGAAATTTCCACATTCCAAATTATATGCAATAAATAACCAAAATAAACACCAATTTA
>ML784228.1:993652-1008644 GCA_009831015.1 Picea engelmannii | reverse complement strand
TCAATTACTTGGCATCAACCAATGACATCAATCAAACCAAACCATTTACATCAATGACATATGATCCAACAATCTCCCAAGTAATCAAACCATTGGCATCAATGACAAACCATTGGCATCAATGACAACATGATCCAACAAATCAGAGAGTTATAACACAAGTAAAACCCTTGTCTATATAAACCCTCAATACCCTAACCCTAGGGATGGAAACATAACAGAAAAGGAAAAAATAATCTATATTTTTGTGCAACCTTTCCCCCTGCATTCGAGTTTCAAAATTACTACACATTTTTTCTTGTTAATAATTTGGACATTTTGCCACTGCAGTATTATTCAAATCGAAGTATAACTTTGCAGGAGTAAAAAAAAAAGTATTTTGGGGGCTTCTCACACCCTTATTTGAGACCTACCCCATTAGCTTCCCATTTTCGTTCTGATCACAATCATACCTATCATTTTTCAATTTTTTTTTCTCTATGGTCCCGACCCCCTTTCATCCCCCGTATTTGGGACCTACCCCATTGGATTCCCCTCTTCACCCTAATCATTGTGATGCCCTTCACCTGTAACCCCTTTTATATGTGGTCCCACCTACCTATTTCCTCTGCCCCCTTTCACCATGGCCCACACCCATATCCAAGACCTTGAATCACACATCAATACCTTGTCATCTACTTTCTTTAAGACACAGTAGGAAGTGCGGCAAATCAGTGCCAATGTTACTGCCATCAATGCCAAAATGCATTCCACCATAGACACCAAAATAAAAACCCTAAAACATGACCTATCTTCCCATCTTGTATCCTTCACTTCCCATATATGCACCAAGCTGAGTATTCCTAGAGACCTTACCTCATATGACCAACCTTTGCAACTTGAAGGTGAGACTTCCTCCAATTCCTATAATTTTCCATCCCATCAATTTCAACGTGATCTATGCCTTCTTAGAGTGGGTGTGAACAAATTTGATGTCTTAGATACCATAGGAGGGGTCACCCAAATCTAACATTACTTCTCTTTTCATGGAATTACCAATGAGTTGGCCAAACTCTGTTATGGTGTTCTCCATTTGGATCTTGAATAATGGAAATGGTGGCAATGGTGTAAAAAGGCACACCAAGGGTATGTGACTTAGATACATTTTTTTCATATCCCTATGGTCTCTTTGACACCAAACCCCATCATTTAGGCCATTTGACCAATTTGAAACAAATTGGCCTAGTGGAAGAGTTTATAGCTTCCTTTGAGCAACTAGCTTTAAGAACAGAGGGCATGTCATATGATTTTTTTAGGGAGTACTTTATTGTTGACCTCAAGGATGAAATACATGACATGTCCTCATGGCTCGCCCCTAGACTTGGTTGGAAGATACAAAATGGGCCAAGGAAGCACAACAAGTTGCCTCCTCCAAAACACAAAAAACACCCTTTATTCCTTTCCCTAACCCCCCCCCTTCCTGCCACTCCTTCCACTCCCATCAAGATCTATATATTGAATCCATATGAAATGGATGAACACCAAATTAAGGGTCTTTGTTATAATTGTGATGAAAAGTATTTTCTAGGGCATATGTGTCTCATGTACTTGAGCTACCCCCACCATAGGATCTTCCTCCATCCTCTAATCCACTGCCAGTTGAACCACTTATTTCCATCAATGCACTCAAAATTTTCTGTTCTCCCCAAACCCTCACATTAATTGGCTACATTAAGAACTTGATATTCATCATTTTAGTTGACAGAGGTAGCACCCATAATTTTATCCATCACCCCATTGCTAAAGAAGTCAATTTCTATATATTTCCAAATAATAATTTCCAAATCATGATTTCCAATGGGGGTTCCATGAAATGTGGAGGTCATTGTGAAAATGTGTGCCTCCAAATTGGTCAATATCACCTGAAATCTCATATGTTTTCTATTGACATGGGTGGTTTTGACATTGTACTTGGCGCATAATGGTTATGCACTCTTGGCCCTATCACCATGGATTTCCAGAAATTAACCATGCAACTCTAGCAAGAGGGCCAACAACACTAGTTCCAAGGCATCACAACAGGGTCACCAAAGATCATCAGTTCCCACCGAATGGAAAATCTCATCAGAAAAGGTCATTCTAGAATTATTTCCCAACTTCATTCCATTCATGTGGTTGAAATTCCCTCTATACATCCTGACCTCCAATCTATCCTCTCCTAACACCAAGTTGTGTTTCAAAACCCGTAGGGAATTCTACCTTCTCATTGTGCCCATGATCATTCCATTACTCTTGTTCCAGGTAGTCTTCCTCCAAATTTTTTCCCTTATCGTCATCCCTTCAGCCAAAAGAATGAAATTGAGGATATTGTTCAATAATTGCTAGAAATCGTTGTCATCCATCGCAATATTAGTCCATATTCTTCTCCAGTATTCATGGTACTCAAGAAACAAGTTACTTGGTGCATGTGTCCTAATTTTCGAGCTCTCAACAAACTCACCATCAAAGAAAAATTTCCCATTCCTATCATTTATGACATTTTCGACGAATTAAGTGGTGCCCAATATTTTACCAAACTTGATCTCCACTCTGGCTACCACCATATTTGTATGAAAGAAGAAGACATTCTCAAGACTGCATTCAAAACTCATGAGGGTCACTATGAGTTCTTGGTTATTCCATTTGGCCTATGTAATGCTCCCTCCACTTTTCAAAGTCTCATGAATCATGTCTTCCATCCTTTCTTTCTTCATTTTGTCTTGGTTTTATTTGATGATAATCTCATCTATATAAAAAATTGGCAAGCACGTCTCACCCATGTGGATCAATTCCTCTAGATACTGTCTCAACACAAAAAAATTCTTAAGAAATATAAATGTGCCTTTGGCACCTCTGAAATTGAGAACCTAGGATATATTGTCGGCAAGGATGGTGTTTGAGTAGATACAAAGAAAATTGAATCTATGCAGGATTGGCCATGCCAGAAAAATCTTAAAAGTATATGTGGCTTCTTGAGTTTGATGGGATATTATTGCAAGTTTCTTAAGAATTATTGAAAAGTTTCATCTCCTCTCACAACGCTCCTTAAAAATAATTATTCCAGTTAAAATCCAACAGCCAACCATGCCTTTGAATCTTTGAAAGCAACTATGTGAAATACTCCAGTTCTGTTTCTCCCTGACTTAAAAAATACCTTTGCACTGGAATGTGATGCCTGGGGGAAAGGCATTGGGGATGTTCTCATGCAAGATGGTAGACCTTTGGATTTCACTAAAAAAAAAATTTCTGAGCACCATTTGGGCTAGTCCTCCTATGAAAAGGAAATGTTGTATATTCTTCATGCCGTGGATCTTTAGCGTCCTTATCTCTTGGGGAAACGCTTCCAAATCAAAATTGATCATCAAAGACTCAATTATTTTATGGAACAAATAATTTCTTCCCCAGTGCAACAAAAATGGATAAACAAGACGTTTGGATATGATTATGAGATCATATACAAAAAATGAAAATAAAATGTGGTGGTTGATGCCCTTTCCAGGGAATATCAAGAGGACGGGTCTCTTTTTTCCCTCCCATTCATTATCATAGATTGGGTTCAGGAGGTTCACCATGAATGGTTGCAAGACCCCAAACTTTCAAGACCGATCCAAAAAATCTAGTAGGATCCACAAGCTGCTCCAGGGTACTCGTGGAACTAGGAAGAGATTCATTATAAATATCTCCTATATTTAAGCAAACCGTTGAACCTTAAATCCACCGTGCTCTCTAAGTTTCATTCTTCACCTACAACTATGAATTTTGGTTTTACCAAAACATATGAACTGGTCAAACATTTTTTTTTTCTGGGATGGTATGAAATAGGACATTCACACCTTTGTGTTTGAATGTGATACATGTCAACACAATAAGGGAGTTACAGTCAAAGCCCCAGGAACACTCCAGCTGCTTCTGATCCCACCTACTATTTGGACAAATATTTCTATGGAATTCATTGTTGTCTTACCTAAATTAGGAAATAATTCATCCATGATGGTAGTAATGGACCATCTTTCCAAATATGCTCATTTTTGTGTTGTTCAAAACCCATTCATTGGCTCCACTATAGCTCAAATTTTTAATGATGATATCTTCGAACTCCATGGCATGCCTCATTCTATTGTGTTTGATCATGATTCCACTTTCACCAGCACTTTCTGGAAATAATTGTTCTGACTCCAGGGAACCCAATTACACCTCAACACAACATATCATCCTCAGACTAATGACGAAACTGAAGTATTCAACAAGTGTTTGGAAACCTATATGAGGTGTTTTGTAACTGACGTATAAAATCAGTGGGTTCAATGTTTACCTCTTGTTGAATGGTGGTACAACACTTCTTACCACACCACCACTCACATGATTCCCTTTGAAGAAATTTATGGAAAACTTCCACCTTCATTTGTATCATACATTCTAGGCATTTCCAAGGTTCAACAAGTGGATCAAACTCTTACGGTCCACATGACCATCCTTTGTACTCTCAAAGAAAATTGGGCCATGGCTCATAATCGCATGAAACAAGAAGCAGATCAGGGATGTTCTGAACATGAATCTTCTGAACGGGACCAGGTGGTTCTTCGCCTACAACCTTATAAGAATACTTCACTCAAATCCCAACACTGTTAGAAACTCACCCCAAATTCTATGTTCCATATTGTATTCTCAAGCACGTGGGGTCGTTGCCTACCAGTTAAAGTTTCCCAGTCACTCTAAGCTCCACCCCGTTTTTCATGTTTCCTTCTGAAAGAAAGTGATTGGCACTAAGTTCCATACTCAGACCAGTCTCTCTGAGTGGGATGAATAAGGTTCCATTTGGTTACAGCCACAAGCAGTCTTGGACCAAGGTGAGTGTTGTCTCCACCAGCACATTATCAAGGAAGTTCTAGTTCAGTGGAAAGACACATAGCTAGAAGATGCCACCTGGGAGTTGACCACCATTCTGCAACAATTTCCCCATATCAAGCCTTGAGGAAAAGGTTATTTTTAATGGGGAGGGAATTTTAGGGACCTAACCTTCCTAACCCATCATGTAGGTAAAATAATATATTTTCCATGTGTTTATGGAAAAATTCATTTATGTGGACACAAACCAATCTCCCTAGTTTGGGAACCCAAAACTAGAACAAAACAACACATAACGTGTTTATTTCCTTAAATTCATACAATCAAAATATTAACTAGTAAAGACTAGACTCTTACCTTTTCACTGAAGTTCGTCCTTACTAATTGTAGCTCCCATCTTAATCCAAAGCTTTGAGATATAAACCTACGTAAGGACACAAGCTAACCAACAAAAGAAACAATAATATTTTGACAAATCTATACAAATGATCAAGGAGAAATGTAATAAAGATAATTAACAATATTTATAGTAAAGATAATATGTTATCGTATTGATAAATAGTGTAAGATTTGCAACCAATGCCTTGGTGTTGTGAAGCTCCTTCCAACAAGTTCATTGATCCAATACCCATAATGCATCCATGAGATCCATCACCATCAATTGACTACTTTAGATTAGATTGAATCTCTCAAGGCCAAAGAAATGCTAACAATATTCTAATCACAAACTAGAAGAAAAAATCTATCAACCATTATTCTCCATTAACTATTAGCATTTCCTTATGAGAGAAGGTCCCTTTTATAGATTGAAAAGGAGGTTAGGTTGAGAGGTTAGGATCTCCCCAAATTGGGAGTACGGTTGAGATCCAAACCAATTGAAGGACACCTCATATCCAAAGCTTATATTCTAGAAACTTCACGAAGTTCATCTTTTTCTCCTCTTTTAGATAGTGTCACACCCTGCAGTGGTGAAAAATGAGACATTGTCACACCCTACAGTGGTGCAAAATGCGACACTTGAGGTTGTCTCCTATTTCAATGGTGAAACATGTGACACTCTCTTGAAATAGGGCTTTAATGACCCTTTTTTACATGTTTTCCTTCTTTCAAAGAAAGGTTCTTCTTCAACAATCAAGACTTTTATGCATTGGATGATAGAAGATAAGTGAACATCGTCAGTTGCAAAAAAATATTATGTAACACCATGTAATAAATATTTTTATTAATAAGTCCTAGTAATAAGGAAGAATAAGTCAAATGTAAGAAGACCTAATAGAATCTTCCACTTCTTGAAATATATTCCTCTAGATTGTTCCTTTGGTAGATGGATTTAGTATAAATAGGAGTCGAGGGAACGATAAGTTTTTGTCTTGATAATTATTGTAGTAGATCATTGCTTTGTTGGAGGTTTCCCCCTGTAAGAGGCAAGTGAACATTGTGTCCTATTAAAAAAGGTATTATTTTGGTGTTTTGCTTTCATATATTGTGTTATTTTGTTGTTATTCTCTACAATATTTATATTTTTTTCTATTATAATAGATTTGGTACCTTAAACTCACGCTTGGTTGAACCACCCTTTTCCACCTCTGCTCTACTTGCAATTTCTCCCTCAGTTTCTTGTTGGTTTCTCTACTCATTCCCTTTCCCTGTTCCCGTCACCTCATCTTTGTCTCTTTGTTACAATGGCTAGAGGAACCATTCATGCTCGAGGATGTTCCTCATGCTGAAATCGTGGTCACTCTGGCTCTCATCTCATATTTGTTGTCGAAGATCACGATAAAGCTTACCAATCCCATAATCCACCTGATATAAGAGATGAAATTGATCTTGTTGAAGCCAACGTCCATAGGAACTTCATCTCTGGAAAGGAGGTGTTCCAATCCACCAGCTCATGGATTCTAGATACACGAAACATTAGGGAACATAACTCTCAATATCTGAAAATAGTGGACATATATTGGAATTTATAAATACTGATGGATCGAGTTATTGTTGAACATCATGAAGCACACCAAGAGATATTGTTTCAGCTCAATGACGTCCAGTTACAAGTCAATCTAATTGATCACAAGTTGAACCTGATGGAAGAGAACATGGTTGGATTGGACCCGACGAATATGGATTTCCCCCAACCTCAGATGCCTGTTGTTGAGGGCCATCCTATCACTTAGTTTTTAATTGTTTTTAGCTTATTTAGTTTGTTGTTTACTATATGAGGTCCAGGTATCTCAATCCCACCTCATAGAAGTCATCTAGAGATTAAACACCAACTAGTTTTTTGTACAAATGATAGTCATAGGATTTATTATGTTCAGTAATATAATTTTAAAAGATAGAATTTCCACAAACTTATAAACAAGTTCATGCATTGCTACTGGTCTGGTTTCCCAAGCAACAAGATGAAAACAAGTTTTTGTATAAACTTTTTATGGCTATATAAAAATTCAAGACAATTTATGATAAAAAAAAATCCACTAACATCAACTTTAACTTATTAAACCTTAAGAATAAAATGGTAAGGAATTAATTAGTTTTATTTAAAATTATAATTTATGCTAAAGAGATTGAATAGAAGCTTTCCTAAATCTCCATAGTTTTGATTAGTTAAAAGGTTAAAAAGTTTAATATTGTTACAAATATTTTGAAATTGAGATTTAATGTTCATGTAGTGAGGGTATTTTAAGTGAAAGTGTTTTTAATCATTCACCTACTTTCTTAGTATCACATAAAAGAAAAAATGTTTTATTCCATGGCATTCTAAAAGTTGTCCAATAGCCTACGACATTATGGAGCTCATAAGAGTTAATGAGAGTGATTTTTTATTTCATTGTTGATTTTGTTCTTTACACTACTTATAACAAAAATATACTTTTGACCTTCTAAATTAGGGTCAATGACATCTTGATAATATATTAATTTTCTCTTATCCTTTAATTCTTTATGGCACCAAAATTTCTCCTTAAATTTAGATATGATAGTATTTTTAATAAATTTATTGATTGTATTAAGTAATTAACAAATAAATGTTATATAGAGAAAGAAATCGAAATATGATTAATTATGTGCAAGATAAAAAAAAATAAGTGAAGCATATTACTTGGGAAGTGATGTTGATACAAAATGGACGTAATTTTTCATCTACTTTGATACATTTTGGTTGGAAAAATTTGAGCTATTGACTTGGAAGGACCATTTCAATTGTAGGTCCCGTTTTAGTGATTTGGGATCAAGAAACTGTTTGAGCCCATTTAAGGCCTTAAATGATCATTTTAGGGTGAAAAAATTGGGAATGAATTTTCTACCCTCTTGACACTATTATATACATTGAGAACTT
This sequence comes from Picea engelmannii, assembly GCA_009831015.1. Classification (NCBI taxonomy): domain Eukaryota; kingdom Viridiplantae; phylum Streptophyta; class Pinopsida; order Pinales; family Pinaceae; genus Picea; species Picea engelmannii. Next base: position 1,000,447 of record ML784228.1, on the reverse strand, counting down.
TCCAACATCATAAAGATCACCTCAATCAGAGTTTGTATGCGAAGAAAAGAGAAAGGCATAGACCTCACCTTCTAGTTGGGTTTTTCCAATATTGGGTTTTCCCAATGTGAGTCTTGCGTTCACTAGGTGGATGGTGTGTTATTTTCTTACTTTCATTTATGTTTTAGTTTTATTTCAATATTTTGTGTGCTAAGATATTACTATCAAATCTAAAAATGAAAATAATAAACTGCATCATAAGATATTTCACACTAGTGTAAGATGTATTGTGAAAAACTATTCTGGTGGAATATCCATAGTAATTTGCATATCACATTGGTATTAGAGAATCAATTTTTGGGTTTTATGTGGGATGTTGCGGGCTCTAGTAATTGGCGTAAGAAAGAAGTCCTAAAACCCTAGCCATGGCAGTGTAGTAACAATCCATGGGATGAGTCGAAGAAGAGATTTTTAAAGCTCAAAACGCAATTCATTGACATCTCTCACAACATGCTGATTCTCATGGTGGCTCTAGAGAAGAAGTTTCAATCTTTTGGGCAGTTTGGTATCTCTAACTTAGAGGTTTGATTAGATGAGAAATCTAGAGATAAAAAAGACCCAGAAAAGGAGTTCAAAAAAGAGCCAAAGAAAGAGATGTCAAGTTCCAGTGCCATCACTTATTCCCAATCATTGTTTGAATTTGAAATGAAAGTGGACATCAAACCCTACCAAGGTGACATTGATGTTGTCTAACAAAAAGAACAAAAGATTTCATTTGTCTAACTAAAGTTAGAGTGACATGCCCAAAATTTACGGTAAAGTCACATAGAGACGCTTAGGCTACAGGGTGATCCTTGTAACATCCTCAGTTTTAATCCCAATGAATTATAATGTAATTATATAAATGTGATTTAGGTTGGTGACCCAATGTGTTGGGGCAAAGATCCCATATTGGTTTACTATGGCCAGGGGCCAAATGGTATATTATGTGCATTGAAATAATTAGTTAAAATAGTAATCGTTGGATGCGATATGAGAAGGATGAAGAATGACGGGGTCCTATGATTCCACTAGAGAGAGGGGGCCCAAAGGGGGAATTAATCATGGGTATTAATCCAACCCACATTCCTGAATTATTTGTATTATTTTGTAAATCTTCTATTTGTTGTTAGGTGTTCCTAAAGCCAACAATCAAACTAATGTAAGAGGGTGGGTGTGAGGAGTCACATCCCATAGTTATTGGAAAGAATGGGCATGAGCACAATAAGATTGGGGAAGAGTGTAATTCAAGTGAAGCAAGAAATCAAGAAAATAGAGGAAATTTGTATGGCCAAGAGGGTAGTTTTTGGGACAATTTTATTTTTTCATGGAGAGCATTTTTTACTAACAGATTTTAGGTAGAAAGAGAAGGGACAAGTCCTAGGAAGAGCACCAACCAGATTGGGTCTTGAAGGAAACCATTGTTGGGTTTTGTTTTATGTTGAGATAGAGGCCCATGTGCCTGTAAATAGGGTTGTAAGCTTGTGAAGAATTTTCATGTTGAGAAAATGACTCAAGTGCCTAGTGAGGGCTATTGTGAGCACTCCTAGAGTAGTTGGGAGTATTCTTGATCAATCATATGCACTAGATCCTTGGAGGGAAGTGGGAAGGCCTAAGGGAATGTTTTAGTGAAGGGGGAACCCATTCCTTGGGTTGTGTATGCCTTGGGAGACATAAATGAACCTGAGTTTGGGGTTTTTGTGTGTGGAGAGTGGATATCCATGGGGATAGATATCCTTTTGGACTCATAGCATTAGCTCAGGGGTGGCTTGTTGTTGAGAGAAATGAACAATGATGCCTGTTGTTGGGAGGTTCATCCTTCATTTGCAACTAGTTGTTTGATCATTAACAGATAAGTGTGTTGACGATTAAAATCACAACAATGAATTCTGCCTGCAAAGGATTTCTAAGCTCTGTTATTTATTTATGATAATAATATTTAACTAGTAGGTGGGACACCCTTGTAGAATAGAGGCGCAAAGATAGACGTGTTATGCTTATATGTTGTTGTTTTTATGATGTTTCCTACACAGTCCTATACAATTGATGATGTAGTCTTGGTTTCATTTGTATGACAACATGGTTGGTTGATGCATTGTCACTAAATGTTGTTTATATTCACTTGCAATACAAGGCAATGCTATGGATACGAGGATTATTTTTTTATAGGTGTTACGTTATGTTATAACATTGATTAATAATCTATACATGATTTTATGCAAAATATAGTATGATGATATGGGAGCTAGCTCAAAACAAAAAGGGAAAGAAACTATGGATAAGTCCTAAGGCCATGGTTAAATGATTACATATAAACCTTGAATGTATATATAATTGTTACAAGGTGATGGACCTAGTTTTTAAACTATGTGCTTGGTTAAAGGTTGATATGAGAAGGACATATGCTAATGTTAGCAAATGGTTATTATTTTGATATATTTTGGGTGGTGCACTATGCAATGGATATGGCATCGAATCTTTACAATGGATAGGGCATTGAATTTATGCAATGGTTATTGTATTGGACTTAATGGTTGATGTTATGTTAATGGGATGGCTCATACGTGAAATTGAATAGGGCCAAGTGAGGAAGCGACGTGCATTTACTACACGTCACTCCAAACCACCCTTGAGCCTGTCACCCTAGCCATAGTTGCACTTTTCTTTGTTGGTTGTGGAAGCTTCGCGATTTCAGGTTTTGGAAGGGGAAAACTCAAAACAACTCTTCATTGAAGCGATTTTTCACAGGTATGGATCTTTGATTTCCATCCATGATGGTCTCTCTATATTATGAATCATATGGTGGCTCATGATTCCATGGGTTCTGTGTTTTTCTTGAGTTTTTGACTAAGTAATAATACTGTGTTATGGGTTCTTTGTGATTACAGTGGAATGTTGGAATTTTGAAGGAAAGTAATGGGTGTTATCGCTTTGTAAAGTCTATGCATTAGCTATTGATAAGAATGAATTTGGTCATCTTGAATTTTTATGATGATTCTTTGTGGGGAATGATAATAATGGTGCAACGAGCTCTGAGTTTTATTGTTGTGGGGTTTTACCACCAATCTAGGTATCAGTTGTTGTCACCCATTTTTCATCTCGGTTGTTGTTGTGATTATTTATCTAGGTTGCAATGCAACTGTCAACAGTGGTATTGTTCTTTCTCTATTTGGTTGAGCCCGAGCTATTGTTTGTTATGTCTTGTTCTTTACTATCATTGTCGCCAAACTCACTCCACAGTCCAATCTTTGTTTTTCCCAGAATTTTAAAGGGTATCCTTTGTATGTATCGAATGGCTATGAGTTGTGCTCTGGCATTCTTTTCACAAGAGTTTTTAACATTCGTTCTTATCGTCTCTATTATAGTGGTCGACTGTTATGTTTGTGAGCCTCACTGTCAATTTTATTTCGAAGGTTATCGACCTGTTGGGTGTTTGGAAGAGACATTGTCTCTCTGTGTTTTTGAGGATTCTTCATTGTTTAAATCAACCCTCATTTCCTCTATGCAATAAAGTTTTAAGAGGCATTTGTGTGCTCCTGTGTTGTTGATCTTGAATTACCTTGTTTCTACTCAGGCATTCTCTTTATGGCTCTATTAAGATCTTGGGGTTATAAGTTGAAAGACTATGGTGTTTTCAAAAGAGCATGACTCTCTATTTTTCCAAGATTATGCTTGTTAACCTATGGTTGATTCTCAGTGGTAACGTCTTTTAGGAGGTAAAAGATGAAGGGATCTCTGTATTTTCAAAGATTAAACACACATAGTTACCTCTCTCCAATAAATTTCTAAAGAACCCGACTTGGTTCTATTGAGCTCGACTTTCTTCTATTTTTCATCGGGCACCTTTTGGGTTCTATCAAGATTTTGTTTTACCAATTTAATGATTGTGGTAATTATAAAAGGGCACGAGATCTCTAACTTTAGGACCTTTTTTGATCGAGTCTCTGTATTTCCTCTTTGTGATTAATTTGTATGGGTTACTTACAACCCAAGAGATTTTCGTTTGGCTAGTTGTGGTCTTTCCACTCATCATTTTGTTAAATCCTAGCATAATCATGATTTTGTCAAGTTTAAAGGAGACACCTGTGTGTTGATATGGTTATGTTCTCTTCATGCATCATATGGCTTTGTCTTTTATCGAGCATTTATTTTGGAAGGAAGTCTGTATATGTTTGATGAATGCGGATCTCAGGTTCAAAGCTACATATTTTTGGTTAAGTATTGTTGTCGAATTGATATTGGTATCGATGATTATATGGTTGAAGACCTGTGTGTATGATAGGTTCATCGAACATGCTCTTGATTCTATCCATATTTAAAAAGGACCCGTGGGTGATTAAATTGGGACTGATTATTGTTTGATAATAGTTCACTGTTGGTGGTTAGTGTTGGGTCTATTATTATTTGATTTCCATGGATGAATATTAGATATAGATAATGGGAATCACTGTGCATATTTTTTTTTGTTTTAAAAGAAGAGATCAACATTAGAGCATGCAGGATTGTGGCTCGAATGGTTATGTTGTTACTATGGAATTGGAAATGATTTGCATAGTCATTATATAGGATGCATAGATTGATATAAATCGGAGAATTTTTGGAAATTAAATTGTTTTGTTGAAGACAACAAGCAATCTGTATGCAATTGAGGAACAATTAAATGTTTTTGGTCTTGGAAGTGGATGCTTTTTGGATTAAAATTGAAACAAAGTTATGATTGTTGGTTGATTTAATTTATTTCATGAACAATATCTGTATTGTTCCCTCTCATTTTCTCATGTTTTCTCTCACTATAACCCCCTCACAATCCCAAATTCATTTTTACATGCCCTATTCACTAAAATAAAATTAAAGGTCTGTATGACAATGATAAAAAAAATGACATAAAGATAGATGTAAGATGATATATTTTGGTGTTGTTTGCACAGTCAATTATTTAATGAATTGTCGAGAAGTACTCATATTCTTACTCCCTGTTATGATATCAATTTTTCTCTTATTACAATCCCCCCAGATATCCCATGAACCCTATTTCACCCCCCTGCTCATTTGGCAATTATTAAATAAATTTTATGGATTCGATTGCATGGGTATTATGTTGATTTATGAGCCAAAATTTGTTTTATATAAAGAGAATTCCATGTATGGTTTGTTAAGAGCTAGTTGCTAATAATTTTTGCATACAGGATGAGATTCTTCAACAGAGGTAGTGATCCAAAAAGATCTTTTACATGACAATGGTTGAGTTATTTAACATGTGTTTATTAACCAATTTAGGAAGTTGAATGAAAGAGGAAGAATTATGAATGATACATGACAACCATATATATATATATATATATATATATATATATATATATATATATAAATCAAGAAAAACAACAAATAATAGAACACCAAAGTGATAACGGAGTTCGACAATCTCGCCTACGTCTCTAGGCCTTTGTCTAAATGGGTGAGGCTTTCTTATTTATGTTCAAAGCTTCAAAAGTACATCACAATAGTGCCAAAATGTTACAAAACTAATATGGTCTTGTTTTACCATATCTCTAGAACCCAACAGAAGAAATGACACTCAAATCGGATGACTAGAGCTCCCAGAAATGGCCCGCAAAGGTGTGCTCCTTAACAACTTCCCTGCATAAAAATGGCTTTGGCTTGGAAAATATTCAGCGTAAACCTACTCTGAATGTCCTCTCCATGGCCTCAGGAAGGTCTGGTTTATATAGATCTGAAGTTGGTAACCATCTCCCATCTTTCCCCCAATATCCCCCAAAAAGGGAAAAATCTCCAAACTATGCATAAAAATCCATACAAAATCACTATTATAAAGTTCAAAACCCAATTTATTCCAAAAACATGGACCCAAACCCTTTTTCCTATGCCCCTGGTCACCTGGGCGTGTTCCATGTGTCCAAGCGTTGAAACTACCTCTGTGCTAGCCCCTAACCGCTATGCTTCTTGTTGTATGTACTTTGGCCCATGTGGCCACATCCTAACTGTGCGCCCCCAAATTTGGTGTAGCCTCGACAGTTTAGCCTACAGTTTAGCCCATGGTCGACGGGCTAGCCCAACCAACTAGGGATAACTGTTATAAATATATACACTAACAATTATAACCATGGCATATTTGGTAAGGGGTGTGGGCGTATGCGAGTTCCACGGGACTGGGATCCGGGGCTATACCCTTAACACATGCCAACAAACCAATCCATGCTAGTCAACAAGAACCGGGTCCTATGGGATGTGGTCCCATGATCGAGGGTTATACCATTGTGCGTGTTGTTAGCACTAGAAGTCACCTCTGGATTGCAACAAAGGTAAGCTCAGTACCCATAAGTTTTTTATGTCACAATGAATAAATTTAAGGGTGGTCAAATGGAGGCAAACTCAAGAAAATATCGCTTTAACTCAGAAAACTAGATTGATATGCATAGGCAAAGGAGGTCTTGATCTAACTTCGGTCAGTAATTTGTAGTAAGGGTGAGTAGGGGGTAGAACTTGAGGAGAAAATGTAAAGGTCAGGGGCTCAAAAACCCACATTTTGGATTTATCCTAAGTCTGTCAGGGTTGATGTGATGGTTTGGCACGATGTGTTATGGGGCGTGCAAATCTAAGAGGTCAATCTTGGCGTGCTCAGATCTACGGTGCTCAGCCAAATTCGAACCCCCCCCCTGACATTCTACCTTTAGCAAGGGGGGGTGGGGTCTGATTTGGTGGTTTTTGAGCGCGGCCCCCCTACTATCGTGGGGCTTCCTCATTAACTCAACCCCCCCC
>ML784228.1:971303-993487 GCA_009831015.1 Picea engelmannii | reverse complement strand
TCCTGCCAACACTTGTCCTCCACTCACTCATCTCTCTGCCCATCACATCCCCTCTTTCCTATGTCACTGATCACTGCCTGCCATGTGTACCCCACTCCCGCCTCATGTCACATATCTTTTCTAACTCCTCCACTCGCTTCGCTACACATGTCTCCCGTGTCGCTTCCACCTGTGTCATTTTTGTCCCCACTACAACCTCCTTTTTGCCTCCATGTCACCTTCCCATGCCACATCACCTCTACTCATTTACATCTCAACACCAACATCTTGTTGTCTGCACTCTTCCAATCATCATTCCACTGCTACATCTTTCCACATGGCATCCTATTGCCTCGTCGAGTCCTCGTTAGCTCCAGCTTCATCCACCTGCCCGTCTCCCCTGTAAGCATCCAACAAAGTACAAACGATGAAGGAGAGGCCGCCACAACGTCTAAGTGTAGGCATTGACTCTACCCGCTCAGATCCCGATGAAGCAGTGAATGAAAATAAGGGAGGTGGGTGAGACATCGTCTCCTTCCATAAATAGAAGGTCATAGAGGGGCAAATCGCAGAAGAAGACTGTCAGTCTAGTTTGATAGAGATTGCGTCTGACAGAAGACTGCATGGGTAGTCTCACCTGCGTCTGCTTGTGCAACTTGACAAAGAATCTCATCAACGCAAAGCTTTAAATGCATGACATGATCATGTCTCGGTCATTTCGAGCTAGTTTAGAGTATATGTAGGCAATTTTTCCATTTTGTTTAGGGTCGATGGTAGATCTAATCTCCCACATGTAGATTTTTAGCAAAGCCTCTGGTTCTCTGGTTATGTATTGTAATTTGAGATTTCTTGTTTAATGACAGTCAACTTTCTTTTCCACCTCTTTTTCCTATGATATTGAAGGCTCAGGCATGGATGATCCATTCAAATTGTTGTAAGCATGTTGTGATGTATGTTTGATTGCAGTATTGTTACAACGTCTTCAGTTTCTTAAAGTTTTGGATCCAAGAGGATCTTGCATTCGAATATTTTCCTCCTTGGGCTACTAGAAGACCAGATGTCCATAGCAAACCTTTACATTTTCTCCTTAAGTTCTACCCCCTACTCAACCTTACTACAACTTATTGACTGAATTTAGATCAAGACCTCCTTTTCCTGTGCATATCAATCCATTTTTCTGAGTTAAAGCGATATTTTCTTGAGTTTGCCTCCATTTGACCACCCTTAAATTTATTCATTGTAACATAAAAAAATGATGGGTATTGGGCTTACCTCTACTGCAATCCAGAGGTGAATTATACTTCTAACACGCACCAATGGGTATGACATGTGGGCTAGTGGTCACGTTTAGAAATTCATGTGGATATCCTCTGGGAGCTGGGGCCTAGCCCCAACCCTAAACTCTGCCAAATGACACCCCACACAACTTTAAATAAAATTTGTGCCATAAGGTGCTAAGACCCACCCGATAGGCGGGCTGGTAGCCTGACCTATGTGAAACCATGGTGCCTCAATAGGTCATGGGTTAAAAACCCATAAACTTCAAAACAATGTTTCCCATGTCTGGGCCACGTGGCACCACACCATTTTCCAAGAATAATGCTACATGTCAAATGCCCAATGGTCCACTTGTCTGCTGAGCTATCAACCCAGTCACTACCACTGTACCTTCCATGGCATTTCCACACGTTGTACGGATTGTACGGACCTTCCATGTCATCCGTAAGGATGTGCCACTTGTCATTACTGCAAGGGTGACACATGTCACTCCCTGATTGGTCCTATGTACCCGTCCACATCACCCATCTGTATGCCCATTCAACCTACCACGTTTCACCTCCATATGCTACCACGTCAACTTCGATTGTGCCTACCACATCATTTGTATGGTCGTACGACCTATAAAGTTAGCTGCCACGTGGCAATTGTATGGATTGTACAATCATCATTTTTTTCCTGTTTGGAAAAACAAATAGATGGCTATATTAGGAGCATACAATGTTCATTTGATCATGTTCAAGTTGCAATGGGTTCATATCGACGAGGTATACGCAAACATTCATTTTGAATCCATTCTGAGAATTTTGATTTTTAGGCCTTTCTAAGCCCCATCAAGATCCTGGATCCAATTGTGGATCATACCTCCCCAATAAAGACCTTTTGGTCCCACAAAAGGTTACTGACCAGTCATCAAGCTCAGGATAGGCCACCTTACTTGTTCTATGCCTTTGAACTCTGTCTTATGCACCTGTCTCATCAAGATCAACTGTAACACAATCATGACAACTGATAGTATATTGTTAGCCATTTGTACCCTTTCACATCTTACTGAAGCCACTATCATCCATGTAGACAACATTACTAATGATAACATAAAAAATATGACTGCAAATGAGTTCATATGTTTGTAATATTTTCACAACAATAGCTTGTCTTGAAGCAAACTGTGATTGATTTTCCATTCTACAATCATCTCCTGTTCTTTCTTAAGATCTATTACTTGATTTGAAACAATTATAGGTGTATTTCTTTCTTGATATGCGTTTCTTAATTGTTCCATAGTTTGAAGAGTTTTATTTGTCTTTACATGATGAGCATGAACAACATATTCTTGACCTACTTTGGTTAAATGATATTGATTCTTTGCCCTGTAGAAGATTTCTTTACGATCATACAAGTATGGTCTACCTAAGACCATTCCACATTCACTTAGTGGCACCACATCACATGTTACCTCGTCTACAAACTTAGATGAAATTGAAAATTTTAATGTGCACTGCTTGGTTATGTGCATTTGATTATTGTTTCTTATCCATTTAAGTGTGTAGGGATTATGATGTATCTGTGTTTTTAATCCCAACTGCTTAACCAATTCCTCTTAAATTAAGTTATATTGAGATCCATTATCTATCAATGTGTCAAACTTAGTGTGCCTCATGATGGCCCTTATGTGAAACAAGTTACTTATACAATCAAATCCTTCACCAATTTTACCTGTCAAACCAACCAATGGGACTTAAGATTCATCACCTGAATCCGATCCCAAGTCTGTGGGTTGTGTTGTTGCTGCAACTATTTTCCTCCCTTTCTTTTCCTTGAACCACTTTGGTCTCTTCTCGGGATGCAATTGCCAACAACGGTCCTCATCATGAACTTCTTCTTGCAATGCTTTCAAGAGGGCTTCTCTTCCTTTCTTTCCACTAAATTTGACTTCTTTCCATGCCACTTCCTTTTTTCCTCTTTCCTTGAAGACGATTACCCTGATACACCAACACTTGTTTTCCCTGCTTCAATGTATGCCGCTTGAAAAAAAACTTCATCAAGATTAGTTGGTCCGAACATGAATACACTATTTTGAATAAGTGAAGGTAAACCTCTTGTATACTTCATAAGAGTTTCTTTGGTATGTAAAGGAATATCTAACATCAATGCCATTTTACGAAATCCATCTGTGTATTCTTGCACTGTTTGTCCTTTTCTTAGTTTTAAATCTTTCCATTCAATTAACGCTTTCTCTTTATAACCCAAAGGATATAATTGTTTTCTAAGTGCAGAAATAAAAAATTGACATGATGGAAATACATTACCCACTTTTTGCATGCCATTTTGCAACTTGCTTTGCCACCAGATGAGTGTTGTGCATGCAAGTCTAAGTAATGCCAACTTGATCTGAGTTTCCTCATCCTTGATTTGTTGCACACTGCAATAAACCTCCATCTATCTAACCCAATTATCAAGTTTCTCTGCACTGACCTCACCATCATATATTGGTAATTCGAATTTAACATCAAGTTTTAATAAAGACATTTCATTCTTATGTTCATGAGCATGATTCTTTGCATTGGATTTAGAACTTGAACTTGCAGAAGAAGGAGGCGAAGATGGAGGTGAAGGAGGAAGTTGAGGAGGATCCTCTCCTTCTTCACTTTTTCCCTTTGAAGATTCACCCAGATTTGGTCTCTTCCATTCCAAGTACTCTTCATACAAAACCTTCATCATCTCCAACATGGCGAAGAAAGTTTTTTGAAACTCTTTCTCATCCTGAGAAAGTCCCTCTTCCGATGCCATATTCTTGCTTTGAGAATTTCTCTTTCTCAATCAATGAATTCTCTTCAATAAGCTCTCATTCACCATGATGTAGATTTTCCCTAGTTAACATGCAAACTCAAATCCAAACGTCAACTAGCTCTAATACCACTTGATCCGAAAAGATCTTTTACACGACAATGGTTGAGTTATTTAGCATGTGTTTATTAACCAATTTAGGAATTTGAATGAAAGAGGAAGAATTATGAATGATACATGACAGCCATATACACATATACAGATCTAAAATAAAGCAAGAAGAACAACAAACTATAGAACACCAAAGTGATAACGGATTTCGACAATCTCGCCTACGTCTCCGGGCCTTTGTGTCAGTGGGTGAGGATTTCTTATTTCTATTCAAGTATTCAAAAGTACATCATAGAAATTCCAAAAGGTTAAAAAACTAATCTCTATCAGATCTCTAGAACCCAACAAAAGAAACAAAACTCAAATCGGATGGTCGAAGCTCCCAGAAATGGCCCGAAAAGGTGCACTCCTCAACAACTTCCCTGCATAAAAATGGATTTGGCTTGGAAAATATTCAGTATAAACCTACTCTAATGTCCTCTCCATGGCCTAAAAAAGGCCTGATTTCTATAGATCTAAAGTTGGTAACCATCTCCCAACTTTCTCCCAAGATCTAGCCTCAAAAAGGGCCCAATATCCCCCAAAAAGGGCCAAAATCTCCAAACTTTGCATAAAAATCCATACAAATTCACTATTATAAAGTTCAAAACCCACTTTATTCCAAAAATGTGGACGTAGACCCTTTTTCCCGCTCCCCTGGTCACCTGGGCGCACTCCATGTGTCCAAGCATTGAAACTGCCTGTGTGCTGGCCCTTGACCACTCTGCTCCTGGTCGTATGTACTTTGGCCCATGTGGCCACATCATAACTACGCACCCCCAAATATGGTGTAGCCCCAGCAACTTAGCCCATGCTTTAGCCCATGGTCAGTGGGATAGCTCGAACGATCGAGGCTAACCGTTATAAGTATATGTGCTAAAAATTATAACCATGGCATATTTGGTAAGGGGTGTGGGTGCATGCGAGTTCCATGAGACCGAGATCTAGGGATATACCCTTAACACATGCCAAAATGCCAATTTGTGCCAGTCAAAAAGAACCAGGTCCTATGGGATGGTGGTCACATTTAGACGGTCATGTGGATATCATCTGGGCCTAAACTCTGCCAAATGAAACCTCACACAACTATAAATAAAATCTGTACCATAAGGTGTTAAGACCGACCCGATAGGTAGGCTAATAAACCGACCTACACAAAACCCTTGCGCCTTAATAGGTCATGGGTTCGAAACCCATAAAATCCAAAACAATTTTTCCAAAACAATAAACCAACCAATGGGTTCCATGTGGCAGCCCATGTCTGGGCCACGTGGCACTACACCATTTGTCGAGAACAATGCTACATGTCAAATGCCCAATGGTCCACTTGTCTGTTGAGCTGTCAACCCAGTCACTGCCATTGTACCTACCATGTTAGTGCCACATGTCGTACAGATTGTATGGACCTGCCACATCATCCGTATGGATGTGCCACATGTCACAAATTCAAGGGTGACACATGTCCCCTGTGCCTATCCACATCACCTGTTTGTACACCCAGTCACCCTGCCACATGTCACTCCCTGATTGGTCCCCTGTACCTCTCCACATCACCCGTCCGTACACCCAGTCACCCTGCCACATGTCACCTCCATATGCTACCACGTCTATGCCAATTGTTCCTACCACATCACTTTTACAGTCGTACTATTTAGACACTTAGGAGTTAGTTAAGATCTACTTGGTCTAATATGTCATTAGGTAAAAGTGTATTTCTTTAGTATGCATTAGTATGCATTTGTAGTTAGGAAATCTGACGGTCACGATATGTTCCCGACATAGAGTGATCCGATGGTTCATACACTCCTCGATCTTAATGGCCATTGATCCGTGGCTTAACACCCGATTGGTCCATGATCTCTATTTAAAGAGCATGGAGGTTCATTTGTCGATGATCGATTGTGAGAAAATCTCTTGTAAAATCTCTCTGTAATCTTTTTCTTTGCATTAATAAACTCCTCCAAGTGGCCGCGTTGGCTGGGGCCGTGGATGTTTCCACGTAGGGGTTTTACCACGTGAAAACATCGGTTTGTTGATCTTTGATCTGGTTATGTGAGTGGTTACTAAAGGTGTTCATCCTCTGTTGGAATACCTGTGTTTTCAAACATGGTATTAGAGCCTGTTTGAAGACTCGCTCCTGTTGTAGATCGAGATCGTGAAGCCAAGTTGCCTCATCTCCATTTTCTGGCATTTCTATACATTTTTGGGCTGAGAGGACTGTCCCATTGCATCTGGAGCACTTGTTTCATTTAGGAACACTTTTCTTTTCACTTGAAAAGGTTTCCGTTTGCCCAAGATATGACCATTACAGTCAGATCCAGAGGTATAAAGTCTGAATATGCATTTTAAAATTTTTTTTTTGCAAAGTTTTGATTTTATTTCAGTTTGTATTTTTTTTATTTCCAGGCTACTACTCTTTTAGATCTGCATATTCTCTTTTCCCCGCGCCTTGTGCGATCTCAGAAAATAAGAAACAGATAGGAAAATGTGCATCTTCCGAGTAAGCTAACCCAGATCTAACCCTTGTTGTCATCGAGAAGCGGAATTTTTTTCTTGTGTGAAAAGAGTTTTTTTGGAGCATGCTCTCCAAGGCCGTCTTCAACAACAACAACAAAAACAACAACAACAACAACAACAACACTCCCAATCCTCCTTCTGAACATTACAATATGTTTTGCTAGACCATTTGGTTAAAACTTTCCTTATTAAGCAAGAGGTCTTGAGTTCAAGTCTCTCTTTTGTTACTTTTTTTGAAAAATTTCATGCTAAAAATTGTAAAGTGCATTTCACTTCAAGTGATCCCCTAAAAATTTTCTGTTATAAGGTAACCTCATTATAAAAGTGATCCCCACTTCTCTTTATAAAAGTGGGTCACTTCATAAAGTAGCTTACACTATCACGTGGTTATTTGGTTACCGTTTATGCCTTTTTTAAAATGGGCATAACTCTCACATCAGAAGTCCGTTTTCAGTGCCGTTTTTTTTTAAACCGCACAACTTTTCGAGATATTTCCATCTAGATCATTAGTTTCAGTTTTTAAATATGCATTATCTACATATTTAATATGGATTCTACAAGTACCGTCATGCTTACCAGCAACAACTACTTCCAATGGAGATCCCATATGGAAGATTTATTAAGAAGTAAAGGCCTGTACTGGATTACCATGGGAAAGGAAACAACCCCCATTGATGATGATAAGAAAGCCAAATGGGATAATAGGAATGATGAAGCACGTGGACTAATTGGAATGTCCATCTCTCCTAATCTAAGGTACCACCTTCAAGGAATTGATGACCCGAAGTAGCTTGGGAAAAGATTGAATCTGTGTTTGGTGAAATCAATATTTTTCGAGCACAACAGTTAGAAAATCAAAAACTGACCTTGAGTCCAAGTGATTTTTCTTGCCTTGGAGACTATCTATCTAAGTTTAAAACACTCATAATTTTATGTGAAGAATGTAAGATAGTAATGAAGGAAGAGCGTTACATATATCTTATTCTTTCTAAGCTAGGTAGTGCATATTCTATGATTGTATCTACCTTTTATGCCATGAAAGAGGCTGTAGGGAAAACTTATGTAGAACCCACTCTTGAGTCCTTTTGTACTTCTTTGATTAGAGAGGAAGATAAGCTTGTACAAGTTGGAGTGATCAACACTGCAGGTACCTCAAACAAAGCCTTAGTTTCCCAACAGAAAGATCAACCCAAGTATCCCAAGAAGCAACATCCTCACTACAACAACAAACAACCTAAGGGTCCCAAACCCGCTCAGATAGCTTCAACTCCTAATGGTGACAAAGGATCAAAATATAAAAGTAAGAATACTAACAGACATTACAACTTTTGTAATAAAGATGGTCATGATGAGTCCAAATGTTTCAAGAAGATGGTAGCCTTAGAAGCAGCGATGAAGAAGCACAACATTAGTATTGATTCTTCTTCTTGTTCTTCTTCTCATGGACATGCACTTTTTGCTTCTGGTTTTTCCTTCAATACAACTTCTACTACTACTTCTTCTTCTGATGAGTGGCTTATTGATTCAGGATCATCTTATCATATGGCTAAGGATAAAGCCATATTTTCTGCTCTAAATGAATGTAACACCAAGGAAATATTTGTTGGTGATGATAGATCTCTTAGTGTTGTAGGATCTGGAACAATTCAGGTAGAAAATGGTCATTTTAATGATGTATTATGTGTTACAAATATTTCTTGTAACCTTCTATCAGTATATCAAATCACTCATTCAGGTGAAGGTAAAACCGTCGAGTTTTCACCTCACCAAGTTGTAATCAAGGATCTAAAAGATCCTAAGCATGTTCTTACAACTAGAATTGCTGATGGTATTACCAGGTTGTACAAGTTTGACAACTTTGGGTTATCATCTTTTTCATCAGTTTTTGTTGCTCATAGCGATGACTTGAGCAAACTTTGGCATGAGCGGTTTGGTCATCTAAACTATCGCTCATTGCAACAACTATGTAATCAATAGATGGTGACTGGTCTTCCTCTTGTTTCATGCAGAGATGGTGTTTGTGCTGGTTGTGTTCTCGAAAAACATCATCGAGACAGCTTTGAAAAACGTGCCTCTTGGCATGCCTCGGGTCCTTTGCAACTTGTTCACAGTGATTTGTGTGGTCCACTTTCTTCTCCTTCTTTTTCTGGGTGAAAGTATTTCTTAACTCTCATTGATGAGTTTTCCAAACGTACTTGGGTTTACTTCTTAAAACTCAAGTGTGAAGTTTTTGACAAGTTTTTGGCCTACAAGGCCCTTGTAGAAAAACAATATGGACATCAAATTCAAAGGTTAAGAACAGATAATAGAGGTGAATATGTGAACAATAATTTTACAAGTTACTACACTACACAGGGCATCCAAATGAAACACACTGTTCCATATACACCACAACAAAATGGTGCTGCTGAGAGAAAGAACCACACATTAAAAGAAATGGCTAATTGTATGATCCAATCTAAGGGATTAAGTCTACAGTATTGGGAAGAAGCAATCAACTGTGCAAATTACATAGTCAATCTCACTCCCACAAAGGCTCTTAAAAATATAACACTGGAAGAAGCTTGGACTAAAATTAAACTAGATGTAAGTCACTTCTGTGTATTTCGTAGTATAACATGGGCTCACATTCCTGATGAGAAAAGGAAAGCATTACAGCCTAAAAGTGAGAAGTGTATATTTGTTGGTTATTCTGAAGATGTAAAAGGTTATAGACTTCTTCAACCACATTGTAATGAAATCATTCTTAGAAGAGATGCTAAATTTGATGAAAATCTCTTGGCCTGCGAGCCTAATTCGACGGTTATGCCTTCTTCGACCTGCGAGCCATCTTCGACAGTTTTTCCTTCTTCTGTTCCTATTTTGGATTCCTCTTCAGATGATGAAAGTGAGGATGAAAATCCACCTCCGCCTACTAACATTCCTCCAGATGATTCCTTTGAACCTAAACAAGCACCAGTTCCACCACTTCCTAGATGGGTCCATTCAACACGAGAAGCAGTTGGTGATCTTGTCAGTGATCCTTCAGATCAGCATCAGACACGTTCATAGTTCCAGCGAGCCTCTTCTCTTTTGGCTCAAGTTTCAGAAACTCATGATCCAGAGACATTTGCAGAAGCTTCAGGTCATCCAGATTGTGATACAACAATGAATGAAGAGTATCATTCTTTAATGGCAAATGATACTTGGGATCTTGTACCTCTTCCAAAAGGAAGAAAACTTGTTAGATGCAAATGGGTATACCGAACTAAGTATGCATCAGATGGAAGTGTTGAAAGACACAAGGCTCAATTAGTTGCCAAAGGATTTTCCCAAGTTGAAGGCACTGACTATAATGAAACCTTTGCCCCTGTAGCCAAAATGAATTCCATCCACCTTGTTCTTGCCCTTGTTGCCTCACATAAATGGGAGGTCCATCAGATGGATGTTAAATCTGCCTTCTTGCATGGCGATTTGAAAGAATAAATCTACATGGAACAACCTCCTGGTTATGTCCAGAATGACTCTAGCCTTGTTTTTCGCCTCAAGAAATCTCTTTATGGTCTCAAGCAAGCTCCCCGAGCTTGGTATGCCAAAATGGATAGATTTCTTATTGCCACTAGATTTTCTAGATGCCATTCTGATCCTAATGTCTATACCAAGAAAGTAGGAAGCCATCTCATCATCCTTGTCCTTTATGTTGATGACCTTATCCTTACT
The DNA here is from genome assembly GCA_009831015.1 of Picea engelmannii. Lineage (NCBI taxonomy): Eukaryota > Viridiplantae > Streptophyta > Pinopsida > Pinales > Pinaceae > Picea > Picea engelmannii. The sequence goes on along the minus strand of ML784228.1, from coordinate 983,077 downwards.
GGTAGTGACTCAAAACTTTTAAACCATGTGAAAACCAGCCTTAAGAAGAAATTTGAAATGACAGACTTAGGCTTTTTGCACTATTTCCTTGGCCTCCAAGTTTTGCAAACTAATGAAGGAATTTTTCTTTCCCAGTCTAAGTATGCTTGTGACCTTCTTCGTCTCTTTCACATGGACGATTGTATACCAACCCCTTCTCCCTTCCAGTCTAGAGTCAAGCTTTCTGCCACCTGTACTTCTCCTAAAGTTGATGCCACCCTGTATCGTCAGTTAGTTGGTAGCCTCTTATACTTGAATCATACCCATCCTGATCTTTCCTTTGTTGTTGGTCTTGTTGCCCGATATATGCAAACACCCCATGAAATCCATTGGAAAGCAGCTAAAAGGATACTTCACTATGTTCATGGTACTGTTCAGTTTGGGATACATTACAGTTCGGGGGGGGACTCCCTTATTGGTTGGTTTCACTGATTCAGATTGGGTTGGTGACCTTGATGATCGGAAGTCTACTGCAGGTTATGTTTTCAGCCTTGGTTCAAGACCTGTCACTTGGGCCTATAAGAAAAATAGGCTATTGCACTTTCTTCAGCAAAAGCAGAGTACCGAGAAATAGTAAATGCAAGTCAGGAAGCCCAATGGCTTCGACAGATCCTTTCAGAGTTTGGATTCCATCACCATCATTCGACCAGCCTTTGGTGTGACAATCAAAGTGCCATCAAGCTCGCCAAAGATCCAGTTCAACATCAGCGTAGAAAACACATCGAGCTACACATGCACTTCATCAAAAAGCTCATTCATGATCAAGTTATTGAAGTGCTCTTTTGCCCTACAAAAGATCAAGTTGCAAACATTTTCACAAAGTCTCTTACAAAAGTGAAGTTTTCCAAACTTGGATCTATGTTAGGAGTTTAGGAAGTTTTCATTAAGGGGGGATAGGATCTAATGCCTCCTTCCTTCTCCTATTGTGTCATTATTATAAATCCTTCAATCCTATCCCAAGTTGTTCTTAAGGGGGGATGTTAGGATATTTAGACACTTAGGAGTTAGTTAAGATCTACTTGGTCTAATATGTCACTAGATAAAAGTGTGTTTATTTAGTATGCATTAGTATGCATTTGTAGTTAGGAAATCTGACGGTCACGATATGTTCCCGACATAGAGTGATCCGACGGTTCATACTCTCCTCGATCTTAACGGCCATTGATCTGTGTCTTAACACCCGATTGGTCCGTGATCTCTATTTAAAGAGAACGGAGGGTCATTTGCCAATGATCGATTGTGAGAAACTCTCTTGTAAAATCTCTCTGTAATCTTTTTCTTTGCATTAATAAACTACTCCAAGTGGTCGTGTTGGCTGGGGCAGTGGATGTTTCCCCCTAGGGGTTTTACCACGTGAAAACATCGGTGTGTTGATCTTTGATCTGGTTTTTTGAGTGGTTACTGAAGGTGTTCGTCCTCTGTTGGAATACCTGTGTTTTCGAACACGTACAACCTGTACAGTTAGCTGCCATGTGGAAACTGTACGGACTATACAGTCATCATTTTTTCCCTGTTTGGCAAAAAGAACAAATCGCCATATCAGGAGCATACGACATCAGTTTGATCATGTTCAAGTTGTGTTGGGTTCATATCGATGAGACCTACACACGTGTCTGTTTTGAAGCCATTCTGAGAAATTTGATTTTTAGGCCTTTCTGAGCCCCATCAAGCTTGTGGATCCAATTTTGGATCACACCTCCCCACTAAAGACCTTTTGGTCCCAAAAAAGGTTACTGACCAGTCATCAAGCTTGGGATAGGCCACCTGACTTGTTCTCTATCTCTGAACTCTTTCCTATGCTGTCTCATCAAGATCAACTATAACACAATCACGACAACTAACAACATATTGTTAGCCATTTGTACCCTATCACATCTTACTGAAGCCACTATCATCCATGTAGACAACATTACTAATGATAGCATAAAAAATATGACTGCAAATGATCTCATATGTTTGTAATATTTGCAGGACAATAGCTTATCTTGAAGAAAACTGTGATTGATTTTCCATTCTACAATCATCTCTTGTTCTTTCTTAAGATATATTACTTGATTTGAAACAATTATAGGTGTATTGATTGCTTGAGATGCCTTTCTTAATTGTTCCATAGTTTGAAGAGTTTTGTTTTCCTTTACATGATGAGAATGAACCACATATTCTTGACCTGCTTTGGTTAAATGATATTGATTCTTTGCCCTGTAGAAGATTGCTTTACGATCATACAAGTATGGACTGCCTAAGACCATTCCACATTCACTTAGTGGAACCACATCACATGTTACCTCTTCTACAAACTTAGATGAAATTGGAAATTTTAATGTGCACTACTTGGTTATATGAATTTGATGATTGTTTCTTATCCATTTAAGTGTGTAGGGCTTATGATGTATCTGTGTTTTTAATCCCAACTGCTTAACCAATTCCTATGAAATTAAGTTAGATTGAGATCCACTATCTATCAATGTGTCAACCTTAGTGTGCCTCATGATGACCCTTAAGTGAAACAAGTTACTTCTACAATCAAATCCTTCACCAATTTTACATGTCAAACCAACAAATGAGACTTTAGATTCATCACCTGAATCCGATCCCAAGTCTGTGGGTTGTGTTGTCGCTGCAACTATTTTCCTCCCTTTCATTTCCTTGAACCACTTCGGTCTCTTGTCGGGATGCAATTTCCAACAACGGTCCTCATCATTACCTTCTTTCTTGCAATGCTTGCAAGAGGGATTCTCTTCCTTTCTTGCCACTAAATTTGACTTATTTCCATGCCACTTCATTTTGTCCTCTTTCATTGAAGACGATTCCCCTGATACACCAACACTTGTTTTCCCTGCTTCAATGTATGTCTCTTGAACATAAACCTCATCAATATTAGTTGGTACAAACAATAATATTGTATTTCGAATATGTGCAGGTAAACCTCCTATATACTTCATAAGAGTTTCTTGGGTATGTAAAGGAATATCTAACATCAATTCCATTTTACGAAATCCATTTGTGTATTCTTACATTGTTTTCCCTTTTCTTAGTTTTAAAACTTGCCATTCAATTAGTGCTTTCTCTTTATAAACCAAAGGATAGAATTTCTTTCTAAGTGCATAAATAAAACTTTGACATGATGGAAATACATTACCCACTTGTTGTGTGCCATTTTGCAACTTGCTTTGCCACCAGATCTGAGTTTTCTCATCCTTGATTTGTTACACACTGCAATAAACCTCCATCTTTCTGAACCAATTATCAAGTCTCTCTGCATTCACCTCACCATCATATATGGTTAATTCGAATTTAACATCAAGTTTTAATAAAGGAATTTCATTCTTATGTTTATGAACATGTTTCTTTACATTGGATTTATAACTTGAACTTGCAGAAGAAGGAGAAGAGGGAGGTGAAGATGGAGGTGAAGGAGGAATTTGAGGAGGATCCTCTCCTTCTTCACTTTTCCCCTCTGAAGATTCACCCAGATTTGGTATCTTCTGTTCCAAGTAATCTTCATACAAAACCTTCATCATCTCCGACATGGTGAAGAAAGTTTTTCGAAACTCTTTCTCATCCTAAGAAAGTCCTTCTTCCGATGCCATCTTCTCACTTTGAGAATTTCTCTTTCTAAATCAAATCAATGGATTCTCTTCAACAATATCACCTTCACCACAATGTAGCTTTTCCCTGGTTAACATGCAAACTCAAATCCAAGCGTCAACTAGCTCTGATACCACTTGATCCAAAAAGATCTTTTACACAACAATGGTTGAGTTATTTAGCATGTGTTTATTAACCAATTTAGGAAGCTGAATGAAACATGAATAATTATGAATGATACATGACATAAATATACACATATACAAATTTAAAATAAATTAAGAAGAACAACAAACCATAGAACACCAAAGTGATAACGAAGTTCGACAATCTCGCCTATGTCTCTAGGCCTTTGTCTCAATGGGTGAGGATTTATTATTTCTGTTCAAAGCTTCAAAAGTACATCACAATAGTGCCAAAGGTTACAAAACGGATCTGGTATTGTTATACTAGATCTCTAGAACCCAACAGAAGAAACGAGACTCAAATCGGATGATTGGAGCTCCCTGAAATGGCCCGTAAAGGTGCACTCAACAACTTCCTTGCATAAAAATGGATTTGGCTTGGAAAAGCTTTATCATAAACCTGCTCTAGTTGTCCTCTCCACGGCCTCAAGAAGGCTTGGTTTATATAGATCTGAAGTTGGTAACCATCTCCGAGCTTTCCCCCAATATCTGGCCTCAAAAGGGCCCAATATGCCCCCAAAAGGGCCAAAATCTCCAAAATCTGCATAAAAATCCATACAAAATCACTATTATAAATTTCTAAACCCAATTTATTCCAAAAATATGGATGCAACCCCTTTTTCCTGCACCCCTGGTCACCTGGGCGTGCTCCATGTTTCCAAGCACTGGAATTTCCTATGTGTTGGCCCCTAACCTCTCTGCTCCTGGTCGTATGTACCTTGGCCCATGTGGCCACATCCTAACTGCACACCCCCAAATATGGTGTAGCCCCGACAACTTAGCCCACGGTTTAGCCCATGGTCGGTGGGCTAGCCTGACTGACTGGGGCTAACCGTTATAAATATATCCGCTAACAATTATAACCATGGAATATTTGGTAAGGGGTGTGGGCATATGCGAGTTCCACGGGACTGGGATCCGGGGCTATACCCTTAACACATGCCAACACACCAATGTTTTCCAGACAACAAGAATTAGGTCCTATGGGATGTGGCCCCGTGATCAAGGGATATACCATTGTGCGTACCAAAGGGTATGACGTGTGGGCTGGTGGTCATGTTTAGACGGTCATGTGGATATCTGTAGGGGGCTAGGGCCTAGTCCCAACCCTAAAATCCACCAAATGACACCCCACACAACTTTAAATAAAATTCGTGCCAGAAGGTGTTAAGACCCACCCGATAGGCGGGTTGGTATCCTGACCTACATGAAACCTTTGCGCCATAATAGGTCATGGGTTTGAAACCCATAAAATCTAAAGCAATTTTTCCAAAACAATAAACCAACCAATGGGTGCCATGTGGCAGCCCATGTCTGGGCCATGTGGCACCATGCCATTTGCCAAGAATAATGCTACGTGTCAAACTCCCAATGGTCCACTTGTCTTCTGAGTTGTTAACCGAGTCACTGCCATTGTACATGCCATGTCATCACCAGATGTTGTACGGATTGTATGGACCTGCCATGTCATTCGTATGGACATGCCACATGTCACCACTGTAAGGGTGACACATGTCACTCCCTGATTGGTCCCCTGTACCTATCCATGTCACCCATCCATACGCCCAGTCACCCTGCCACATGTCACCTCCATATGTTTCCATGTCAGCATCGACTGTTCCTACCGCATCATCTGTATGGCCTATACATTCAGCTACCACATGGCACTTGTATGGACTGTACGGACTGTACAATCATCATTTTTTTCCTGTTTGGAAAAATGAATAGATAGCCATATCAGGAGCATGCGACGTCCATTTGAGCCCATTCAAGTTGTGTTGTGTTCGTATCGACGAGGCCTATGCACATTTTTTTTTTGAATCCATTATGAGAACTTTTATTTTTAGGCCTTTTTGAGCCCCATCAAGCTCTTGGATCTAATTCTGGATCAGGAAGTCATGTTCCAAACAATAAGGGAAGAGGTAACTGGAACAGAGGGCCTAGAAGACCTAAATTCTCAATTCATTTAGATGTCAATTCTCAGGAATTGAACTAGATTTTTCAAGCTGGGTTTTTCATTTGGATTGGGCAAGGGATAGTTCATCCTAGACTAGAGAGGCCTCTCTTCCAACCCCAAAATGTTCCTGGTATCCCTGTGCCTCCCCATGTATTTTTGCAACCTAAAGTTACCGAGAATGATGGATGGTAGGATATTGTTCACCCAACAATATCCCACCATTGTGGCTGTCCAAAGTTGTCATTACCTCCTCCTCCTCCACCTGTAAACCCGAATGCTCAAATTTCCCCTGTACACTCACCTGTACAATCCTCCCATGCAAGCAAACAAATCAAAACTGAGTCCCACCATGTGCATGACAAAGGTAAAGTTGTTGTTTCTCCCTCCTCTCCTTCAAGTGACTTAGCCAAGTCGATGTTCTCTCATATGCACTTGAGGGATGAATGCTCCCATGTCATTAGTGAGATCAAGCCTCAAGGTTCCACCGAACCTAAGGCTATTTTTGGAAAGTCCAAAGGGGACACCGGTGACAAAGGAAGAATTGCCTCTCAAAGTGGAAAATATGGATTTTAATTTATGTGTTTATAATTGATTTATTGAGGACAATGAATTGCATAAAGTTTTGGACAACAAACCATTTTTGGGATATTGTGAATATTCACATGTTTTGGATATAATTTGAAATATTTCTGATATTTAAATTTCAAATTGTGGAAATAATTATGGGAACCACAAGGAGGCATGTGTTTAATTGGTTTTCTAATTATGTTTATGTTTGTTAATAAATAAAAGGTAGTCACAAGCGGTCCCACCTACTTAGTTATTATTTAATAAAAAGACCCTTTATTATTATTATTATTATTATTATTATTATTATTATATCCCCTAAACTAAAATTAGTTAAGTTTTAGTTAACTTAACTAAATGAGGTAGTTGAACTACTTCAACTAATTTGGAATGCATAAAATCCAAATGAGAAGGAAGAACAAGAGGGGAATAGAAGGAGAAAACATACTAACGTTTGTTCTTGAGTTTTATTGAGATAGTTTAGTTTTCATTCATTCTTCAATTTATTAAAGGCCTAATTCTCTTTTTGACAACAGGGTCCTATTGTAGACAACAAGGTTCAAAGCTGAACCATACCATTCAGATGCTTGTTTTTAGAAGTGTTGATCTATCTTTGATATTTTGTGTAGACTTGTATGTTTATGAATTAAGTTTCATGAATAATAAAGGATATTGTGCAGATTCAAGTGGGCAGCAGTCTATGGGAAGTTGATCCATATTTTAAAGTTCAATTTTTACTTCTTGTTAGAGTCCTTTTGTATGGTTTTCATCCGAGATATCTAAGTTTGACCTTGGTCCATGCCCCCACATGGATTTTTGTAAGAGAATGATACTTTTGATTTCTTGGAATGAAATAAAACGATTGTTATTCTGTATCATCTATGTTAATCCGTGGCTTGGTTATTTTTTTCTTTTGATCTCCACATTTACTTTCTGCAATCTGTATATGTTTAGAAAATTATATAAAAATGTTCTATTTTGCAAAAAAAAAATTATTTAAAAAATCAACCTAAGCCCTTGTAATTAATACTTGTGGATTGGGAAATACATTTTGAGGCTATTTTCAGTCAATTGGATTATATTGATGGATAATTGGTTGTCATTGATGTCAACCATTGGAGAGTGATATTGTAGATTGATGTCAACCCTTGGAAAAATTTTGGTAGCATAAAGGTTTGGGTAATGGACCCAATTTTGTTTGATGTATAATGGTATGAGTTTTAATATATTTGAAGGTAAGACTATTCTAGATGGGTAGTACATGTCATGCCATTTCCGGTGGTATGTGGAACATCACATAACTCCTCAGGGTTAGAGAGTTATGGCCATGTGAAGTTGGAGAACCCAGGTTTGGGTATCGGACCCAAGTTTGTTTGATGTATAATGGTATGAGTTTTGATATATTTGTAGGTAATAATGTTCTATATGGATATTACATTTCATGCAATTTCTGGTGGTATGTGGAATGCCACATAACTCCTCACAGTTTGAGAGTTATGGCCTTACAAATTTGGAAGACCCTCATATGTTGGCTTGAAGCCCCAAAAGGTAAAAGAAGTCAAAGTGTTTGCAAAGAAGAAATTATTTAAATAATAAAGTCAAGCGAAAAAGTAAAAAAGGATTATTTAAATAATAAAGTGAAGTGACAAAGTCAAAGAGGATTATTTAAATAATAAAGTGAAGTGACAAAGTCAAAGAGGATTATTTAAATAATAAAGTGAAGTGATAGAGTCAAGGAGGATTATTTAAATAATAAAGTAAATGAAGAACTTTCTAATTATGGAAAGTGATTAGAAGTGGGCTAGCCCTAAAATAAGAAAATTGGGTTAAGATGGCTAAAAGGTAACCCCTTGAGGAAGCTACATGAAAGTATAAATAAGAGGCAAGGGTCTCTCATTTTAATTAAACTTGAGCATATTGAATATCTATAGGTAACTGAGGTAACCAAAGGATATCTAAGCTGAATTTCAGAGGGAAGGTGAAGTAAAGGAGACCGAAAATCAAGGGAGGATAAATTCTTTTGATGATCCTTTCTAAGGTATGTTATTTATAGGTCATCTCACCATTTTCGCAATAACCTTTTTTCTAGAATGATTCAGACCGTGAAATTGGGAGGCCATTGAAGAAACATATCGAAGTATTTTTGATACAAATTTGAGCTTGTGGGTCATTGTATTTTTGGAGTTACACTCCGTGGAAAATAGGGTTTGTGGCTAGTCCTGAAACTAGTCTAAAACAGGTGTTTCGGGTAAAAACGTCATAACTTGTCATAAAAAATACAAATTTAGTAAGACCAAATGTGTTGGTTAGAGTATAGTATTTAGTATGTTGTGTACAATTTTCATATCCATACAAAAAATATTATGTGTAGGGCACACTCTACAAGTTTGCTTTCTAGAATAAGACAAAATTCAACAAGGTATGCCATTTTTTCTATAACTCATTTTTTGAGGGGTTCCAAGTAGTGATACCTGGAGGAATTGAATAAAACACACTGAATAACATTGTGTACTATTTTCAGATCTTTATTCATTACAGGTAGACGGTTATGATTATTTCAATTTAGTGTTGTTGACTAATCCAAAACTAGTCATGTAAGACTAAAGTAAAGTTTGATGAAAATGATAGTCTCTTATTGTTAAAGTTAAGGAAGATTTGCAGGTATGTGATCATATACACCGGGTCTATTACAGAGTTAAAATCAGATTTGGATGATGAAATTGATGAGGGATTTTTGTTGATGTACATGTTGGGTACATGGTTGAGACAAGTAGTTGATGAGTTGGCACATACATGAGGTGTATAGTTGATGATATTGGTACATATTGATGAGTAGTTGATACATCATTGGTACATACTTGGTATATGTTTGGAGAAACTTGTTAGTAGTATTGTTGACACATGGTTTATGGATGATGTAGCATACTTGTATTGGTATATTATTAGAAGCACATATTGATCTTGGTGATGATTATGAGTTATTGTGTTATGCTTGTTGATGCACATATTTGAGAGTTGTCTTGCTGATTGATCTTGGTGAGTAGATATGATTTGGTTGATAATATTGGCGAGACAAGTTGTTGTGATAGGTTGTTTGGACAGGTTATTCATATAGGTTTAGTGCATGGTTGATGCACTTATTCATGGTACAGGTTGAGGTACATGTTGGTGCATGGTTGATGCACTTGTTTATGGTACATGTTGATTATAGGTTGTTTGGTACAGGTTGGTGCATGGTTGATGCACTTTTTTATGGTATAGGTTGATTACAGGTTGAGGTACAAGTTGATGCATGGTTGAAACATGGTTCAGGTTATTGGTTGTTAGGAACCAAAGACTGAATACAAAATATCACAATAGATCCAAAGATATCTTAATACAATCACCACTCAAGATATATGAAACCATATAGAAAAACCACAACTTTATTATATAAACCCTTAAGGTAGGGCAACACCATACAATGGATTCTATTATGGAAGGGATCATCTCCTGTTCACTTGCCTCTTCGAGGGGGCATCCTCCTATTGAGCTTCAACTCCAAATACAATATTTCTCTTCATGTCTCATTACATTGCTTAAACCCCTTTATATAGTGCTACCATCACCTAAGAACATTATAGAGGAGGAATCTTCTAGAAGTAGAACCTTCTAAGAAGTCCTCTTACATTTATTATATCTAACTAAATGTAATGTAGCTAGAGAGGTAGTGGGGGGGGCCAGAGGGCCCATAGTGATAATAGTGGAGGTCATTCAATGTAAGGTGGGCTAGGTCCACTATATTATTAAATAAGGCCCACTATGGTAGTTAGATATAATAAATGTAAGAGGACTTCTTAGAAGGTTCTACTTCTAGAAGATTCCTCCTTTATAATGTTCTTAGGTGATGGTAGCACTATATAAAGGGGTTTAAGCAATGTAATGAGACATGAAGAGAAATATTGTATTTGGAGCTAAAGCTCAATAGGAGGATGCCCCCTCGAAGAGGCAAGTGAACAGGAGAGGATCCCTTCCATAATAGGATCCATTGTATGTGAAAATATGACCTAAATAGTGGATCTCTTTCTGGAAGAAGGAACACTTCGACAGCTTCCCATACAGTTTGTTTTCTCTAAGGCAGCACAACACTATTCGCAAGTGTTCCTCATGTTCTCTTTCATTCTGGGAATAGATGAGGATGTCGTCTAAAAAGACTTATACAAAACGGTCTAAGTATTTCTGGAATACGTCGTTCATGAGGCTCATGAATAAACTCGTAATGTCCAAACTCGTAATGAGGCTCATGAATAAACTCGTAATACATCATTCCGAAAGGTACTACAACAAACTCGTAATGTCCAAACCAAGTTCGAAAGGTCGTTTTTGGGATATCACCTTCCTTAATCCTTAGCTGATGATACCCTGATCGCAAATCGATCTTTGAGAATACCGTTGCTCCTTTCATCTGATCGAAGAGGTCATCTATTCGAGGCATTGGGTACCTATTCTTCACTGTAGCACGGTTCAAGTCCCTGTAGTCTATACATAGTCGTAAGGATCCATCCTTCTTCTTTACAAAAATTACTGGTGCGCTCCAGGGCGAGACACTAGGCCTTATTAGCCCTAAGTCCAGTAACTCTTTCAACTGCATTTGCAATTCACAAAGTTCCGGCACTGTCATCCGATACAGAGTTTTGGAAATTGGTTCTGTACCAGGTTTTAGCTCAATTGTAAAATAAAGCTCCCTCTCAGGGGGTAACCCTGGTAACTCGTTCGGGAAAACATCTTGAAATTATGACAATACCGGATACTGATCCAATGAGGGTCCCTTCCTGTCTTTCACTGCCTCTACTACATAAAGTCGACACCCTTGTCTCAAGCATCGCTTGACCTTCATAGTGGATATAAAGTGTAATGACACTTTTCCTTGTACACCCTGAATCTCTATTGATCTTCCTTCATCATCGACACAAAACACCCTCTTTGCGAAACAATCTACCAAAGCTCGATGAGCTGCTAACCAATCCATTCCAATGATTAGGTCATACGCCCCAAGAGCAGTGACTTATACTTTCAACCTGGTAGTACACACTCCCAGGTCTACTATACAATTATCGACACTAGGTCCTACTGCTTGTTTTTCTCCTGAAGCCATCTCGACTTGTTTAAATTCATCGTGATCATAGGCTGCCAACCCACTCTTTTCTAATGCAGATGGTGAAATGAAACTATCTGTCGCACAAGAATCAAACAAAATCTTAACATTGATATGATTTAGCATACCTGATGACTCCACCACCGTGGATTGATGTTCGGCCTGGCGGTTATTAACTGCTGCGTGAATATGGTGGCTGCTACTTGCTCTCCCCATCGGTGCCTTTCCTTCTCTGTGCACGAACCCTGATTGTAACTCCGGGCAGTCACGCTGGTAATGGGGTCCCCCGCACCCCCAACAGGTA
>ML784228.1:946422-966081 GCA_009831015.1 Picea engelmannii | reverse complement strand
TTATGTGATCCCTTCTTGTATACGTAACTTGATTAAATGTTATATTTTATTCTCCACCCTTAATTTAATACTTTATTAATTAATGAATTAATTAATAATTAAATCAATCATTAACCATATTGATTAAAGAGTTAATTATACTTGAATTAATCATAATCAAGAATAACTAATTAATAACAAATAATTAGTTAAGGTTATTTAATAAATAATTATAGTTTAGCTAAAAAAAATTTAGGATTATTTATTAAATTAATCATCTTAATAATTAAGGGTCGTTACAATCATTAATAGATAAGTGTTTCTGTTATGTTCATATGTTATTCCATTGTGTAAAGGGTTTATATGAATTCAATTTGTTTTTTGTTTGCTTGAACAATTTCATTCATGTTTAATATATGTTGTTAGATGCATTTAGAACTGTGGTATCAATCAATGGTTGAATTATGTGTGATATGTAGCTCGTAAGATACAAGAATTTAATTAAGTAGAAATATTAATTCTAATGTGTATTCCTCATGTAATGTTTCTTAGTTGGGTGTTGGGTATGTTACAATCCCCTATTATCTAATTAGGAGGTTTTTAAAACCCTCATTAGGTCTGATTTCTACTCGATTGGGTATAAAGAGGACCAATGGATCCATTGGTTTTACTTCCAACAAAGGAAAGGGTAGAGTGTGCAAGAGTATATTGTGGAGTTTAGAAAAATGGATTATGTTGATTATATATCCCAAGAACCTAGATGTACTCCTTAAGTATATGGGTGGTCTACATAATGATTTATGAATGCAAGTAACACTATTTAAACCTAGGAAAATTGATGAGGATTCTATGCAAGCATCATATCTCGAACTGAAACATTATTATCCATCCTCTTTCTAATGGAACTGGTGGCACTCAATTTGGACCTTTCTAGAATATGATATGACTATTTTATCTGAAACACCATTTCGAGACTAGTTATAGGACTGTAAAAAATTCTAACTGATACAGCCTGTAACTTGAAAAGTATAGAAACTTAGAATCTAAAATTTTAACCATGTGTAAGTTTCACTATGTCTCCTCATGCTCCCAAAAATTTCATTGTTTGGAAACTTCCCAGAAAAAAATTATAGTGAAATGCTAAGATGGCTTGTTTGAAGGAGCCAAACCCAAGGATTATATACTCTGAAACAAAATGTTATGTAACCAAGCCTTAAGATAGCATAACACACTAGAGTACACACCCTATACACTAGATGTGAAAATGGAAGATAACTCATTAAAGAATAGGTGAACCTAGTCTAAATACTCCAATACATTCATATATCCAAATATCTCTCTATTTCTCTCTTTCTCTCTCTCTACACGCACACATTGCACATGTGACTCTTTTATTAGGCCAACCACTATTACATATACATTTATCCCATTACATATACATTTATTCAATAAGAAAAGCTCCTCCCAATACCTCAATATATTCATATAACCGAATTAGATGTTCCCTCACTAATAATTTCATGATCTTTATATATTTATTACATATGTAGCCTCTTTATTAAACCAACCACTATTCTTTTACATTTTCCCCTTTATATACAATTACCATACCTACATCTCCATTGAAATCATATCAATATCTCAATAACATGGAAACTACTATTTATATTTATATTTATATTTATATTTATATTAGATTAGAACTTTGAATTTAAAATTTTTGTGAATAAATATCATATGGACGTAGACACTTCTTTCCATCAATTATACATTTTAAACTAAGAATCTAGCTAAAAATTTACATGAAAGGGGTGTTTTGTTTTAATTATGTTTTTTTTGCCTTTTTGTTGTATAACAAAGTTACAATTTCTAGGAATGGATTGGCACAACCTTTAGACCACTGATAATCGTTTTTTTTGTATTTATTTTATCTTATGATTATCATGTATTCTATAGATTAAATTGATAATTATAAATGGGTTACAATTTCAATTGAAAATGATAAATTGGGAATGGATTGGCACAACCTTTAAACCCATAATAATCTTTTATTTATTTATTTATGATTATCATGATCTCTATAGATTAAATTGATAATTATAAATTGGGATGAATAAGCAAAAACTTTTAAGATTAAATTGATAATTATAAATTGGGATGAATAAGCAAAACTTTTAATTTTTTGGTAATTTTTAATTATATGGTTATCATGATCCTCATAATCCTTATAGATTAAATTGATAATTATAAATTCGGATGGATAAGAAATTTTTTTAAAACATATAGACTTTTTTATTTTTTATTATAAATATCAAGATCATTATTTACAATTTCGATAATAAATAGGAAAAACCTTTAGACACATGAGAAGCTTTAATTTTTCTCTTTGATTATTATGATCATGATAGGAGGTTTAGGTGGGTAAGGTCTTTATATCATAATCATTGACTTGATATTGTTCAACAATCAAGATTCAAACACCGTGAACCTTGGGAGTTGTAAGACATTTTTGTCATTATTTTTTCATATAAACCTTCCAAATTTAATCACTAAACCATGTTTCCACACAAAATTATGTAAACCTAATTTAAAAATATTCATGACCTTCTCTTTGATAGTCTTATACTTAGAATAATGGAGAATTAGTTTTGGTTTAGCTCCAACTGTTTTAAATTGGTTCAAACTGATTTTCATCATATATATATTTGTATATTCTCATTGATTAATTTGAACGAAGCTTCGACATTGCTTCCCCGGTCTCCAGGTGTTGGGAGTCGATTTATATTCCTTGTTTATTAAGTTGGTATCAGAGTGAGAGGAGGAGTGTCCCAAAGTGAGAGGAGAAGTGTCCCTGCTGGTGACTTCGATGAGCGTGTATTCTATCTGTGGGATCACTGTTAGTAGAGAGGCTGCACGATCTGATATGAGGAGGAGGTGGAACTCATATTGTGTGCTTTGCTATCACATTGTTGTGGTGGAACATTGTTCTACTGCATGGAAAGGCTGTGAAGGAGAGAGGTTCCATCCAGATTCTGAGAGGAGCCCAGTGGGTTGTTGTTCTTTGAAGGAGACACCACCTTTGCGCGGGAAACGCCTTTTGCTTTTGTACAAGCGGTGACTCCATTGTCAACGTAGTGTACCAGTGGAGAAGGCTAGCTACAGACTCGTGGATTAGGACGAGGGTGAATCCATCATCAGCATAGTGTACTAGGTTGGTTGTGGACTCCGTAGGTGGCATTCGAGTCTTGAAATACGTTAACATGTACGAGGGTGAGCACGCTGAAGGTTGACCAGTAGAGCGACCTAGAGGAGGAGGGTTGCGTCTGTGAAGTAACAAGAAGTGCACTAGGGCATTTCTCGTTGTTTTTGGCGATTCACCAAATTTTGGATTGAATCGATCAATAGCATAGATGGTGAATCCGCTAGCAAAAACCTACCTCAATGAAGAGAACAAGTTAGATGGCTCGAATTTCATCAACTAGAAATTCAAAATGCAAACCTTGATGGAAGGCTATGGAATATGGATGATCACAAAAAGAGATGAAGCACGACCCGATGAGGCTGCAAGCATGACAACAACAACAATCCTAGATTGGGATAAGAGGGAGAACAAATCCAAGGTATTGTTGAGAATGTCTATTAAAGATAACACAATTTTGCATATTAGAGATGCTAAGACTTCTAGTGAAACATGGAAAGCACTTAAGATCTGTATCAAACTAATAATATGAATCACATTCTTTTCCTAAAGAGTAAATTTCTAAGTATTAAAATGGATATAAATGAGTATGTTAGTACTTTTCTTGGGTGAATTAAAGAAATGAAAGATAAATTGGGACATATAGGAGAAAAAGTGTCAAACATTGATCGAAGATCTACTACAGGTTATGCCTTTAACATTGGATCCAGGATTGTTTCATGGAGAAGTCAGAAGAAACCTATTGTATCTTTGTCATCCACTGAGGCAGAATATAAAGCGGTGTGTGCAACAACTTATGAAGTTGTTTGGTTGAGAAGACTACTTCAAGATGTTGGACAAGAACAAAGGAAATCTATGATAATCAAATGCGATAAGCAGAGCTCAATCAACTTGGAAAATAATCTAGTTTATCATTCAAGGACAAAGCATGTTAATACTCAATTCCATTTTGTTCGAGAAAAGATGTAGTCTAATGACATTTCTTTAATGTATTGTAATACAAGTAAAAATGTTGTTGATATTTTCACTAAGCCTCTTGGGAAGATCGAATTTGAAGTGTTTAGAGAGATGTTAGGTGTGGATGTCAATCCTTTCTCCATTAAAGGGGAGACTTAGAATAATGGAGAATTAATTGTGGTTAAGCTCCAACCATTTTAAATTGGTTCAAACCGATTTTCATCATATATATTTGTATATTCTCATTGGCTTTGCTTCTACATTCTGTTAGAATTGCAAACGCGGAAAACAAAATTCACACTGAAAATTAACAATCACACATATAAGGAACACATGGATTTCACGTGGTTCACCCAAACATTGGGCTACGTCCACCAAGCATAGGAATCAATTGTCTTATTATTTAGATCATGGAGATTACATCAACTCACTCACACTCAATCATTTTGCCTCTATGGACTTACATGAATTTATACATTCACACAAGAAAATGATTAATAAATGCAATCCTTATCCATATTCTAACTTGGTCTATTTGGTTGTAACCAACGTAGAATAATAGGATCCAAATCTGTTATTGGTAATTTGTTGTCACCAAATCCCAACAATCTCCACCTTGACAACAATTAACCTGACATATTTATCCTTCTTTTTGTTCATCACCTTTTCTCCAAGCCAAGAGAAGCCAAGCACCACTGTAGCTTCTCTAATAAAACTAGTTTCATGATCTTGCCTGTGTGACTTGCATGAGTTTGGATCTCCTGATGGGTCACTCCACCTCGAACATGTCTTCCACAACTGTGTTGTGAGACATATTTAGCGATAAATCTTCTCCTATCCAAAACACCTGTAAAATATACATTACAATTATCACGGACCATCTCAGTGTAACCATTATAGGTGACATTTGTGCTTCTCAAATGCTGAAGCACCCATATCACTACATCACCTGAATCTGTCACGTATCTGATAACATAATTAGCATGTAAAACATCTGGTCTTAACCATTTCATCACATACAACAGACCTCGCATTGAACTTACATGAGACATAACCTTTTCTTCTTTATAGACAGGACCTATGCTTGAAGAAAAATTATAATGGAAAGCAATAGGGATAAAAACCGAATTTACAATGTTCATACTGAACTCCAACCATAGCTTACCATTACCATCTCTATATACTTCCATGCCCTTAATTTGTTTTGTTTCTCCTTGATCCCTCACTTGAATTGTCCTATCCACCTGAGTCATTTTCT
The DNA here is from genome assembly GCA_009831015.1 of Picea engelmannii. Taxonomy (NCBI): domain Eukaryota; kingdom Viridiplantae; phylum Streptophyta; class Pinopsida; order Pinales; family Pinaceae; genus Picea; species Picea engelmannii. Next base: position 960,688 of record ML784228.1, on the reverse strand, counting down.
TACTGATTTTATCCATGCTTCGGCTTGCATCGAGCATATCATCATCAAAGAACATCAAGACTGTGAATGTACTATAAACTATATAGTCATTACTACCCTTTGAAAAATTCTGACTCACTATGAAGGATTCAAACCTCTTGTATATTTTCCTAGGTACTAATAAGCCATACAATGAATTATCTAGCATGCAAACAAATTTACCGTTGCGATCTTGAATCAACCCTTTTGGTTGTTCCATACATACAATATCTTTGTCAATGATGACCTTGTGAGAAGTAGGATCCCACACACAACATCCCTTTATACCATCATCATAACTTGCAAAGATATAAAACAAGCACAAATTTAGAAACAAAGATTTTAAGTCTGGAAATGATTTACCGTTTACCAGTGCCTGCAATTCTTTCTTGCTCTTATGACCTTGATTCTTATGCCATAAACAAGAAGATACATCTGTCACTTCAGATGCCACTTCAATACTCCCTTCCAGCTTATAAATGTTATCAACCTTTGTTTCCTTCATCACTACTAAACTACCTTTCGACAATGTGAGTGCTCCACCTTGACCTGTATACTTATATCCACAAGAATCCAACACTCCCAATGAAATCAAATTTGATTTAAGCTTAGATACATATCTAACATCCGTTAATTCCCTAACAATACCATTGAACATCCTGATTCTAATACTGCCAACCCCAACAGTATTACAAGGAATACCATTTTCCATAAACACTACACCCTCATCAACATATTGGTAAGAAATGAACCAATTTCTATGTGAGCACATGTGGTGGGAGGCGCCTGAATCTAACTGCTATTCTTCTTGATATTGTAAATTACTAGAAATGGATAAAACATGATTAGTCATACCTGAATTTGTTACAGCCAAATTTGCTTCCTTCGTAGAGTTTTCCTCATATTCCTTTCTCTTCCAACAATCTTTCTTCAGATGTCTTGTTTTTCTAGAGTACCATCATTTTTCTTTACCCTTTCTATGTCTTGACTTAGATCGAGAAAACTTCTCTCATTCTAATCTTTAGTTCGACCTCTGACCAGCATCACCTTTGAAGTTGAGGTTTCTTTACTAGATATTCCCCTCATCTCCTCATCCAACAAAGATCCCACAACAGAGTCATAATCTAAAACATCTGCTGAGCTAAAGCTAATAGAGGTGACTAGATTATCCCAAGATTCAGGAAACAAACACAATAGTATAATAGCCTTATCTTCATCTTCGAATTTAACTTCCATACTAGTCAATTGAACTATAAGGGTATTGAAGGTATTTAAATGGTCAACAATTTTTGTACCTTCTTTCATCCGCAAACTGTACAATTGTCTCTTCAAGTAGATTCTACTCGTCAATGACTTCCTCATATATAGACTTTCCAACTTACTCCATAAGCCTGATGTTTGATCCTCTCCCATGATATTAAACAGAACCTCATCTGCCAAACATAAACGAATGGTACTAAGAGCTTTCACATCCAGATCTTCCCATTCCCATTCTATCATGCCTGTTGGTTTCTTTGACTTGCCTGTCAATGCTTTTTGCAACCCTTGTTGCACTAGTAAATCCCGCATCTTGAGCTTCCAGAGCTCAAAGTTGCTTTTACCATTGAACTTTTCAACTTCAAACTTTGAACTTTGCATCTTACCCATTAACACAAAAAATCTCACAATACCCATTCCTTATAAAAAAAAAATTTAAATGTGGAGGAGTAATAAATAAGGTTAAATGTAGATCCTTAATAAATAAGGTTAAGTAATAACCCCAAAAGGTTTTAAAATAATAAAAAACTTCAACAAAACATTCATGTGATCCACCTCACATAAAGGTATTCCTTTCAATATTATATATTTTTTAAATCTGTGTAAAACCATTTCAAGGTATTATAAAAAAAAAATTTAATGCACCATACCACCAACAGAGCGCGATAAGTAGTTGTTGTTTCAAGAACTCATTTATTTAATGCATAAAATAAACAAGGGTTGCATGGTAATGCAGTCATTGCTGGTAAATACATGTTGAACAATGAAACTTAATATAACTAAATGCACAAGTAATGAATATTTTTTGTCAAAAGATAATAATTGAGGGTTGTTTGTTATTCAAAATGTATAATGAACCGTAAACACTAGCACAACCGCTAACTCGTTGCTGGTGAATGTCGAAAGGGTTACAACTAGTAAGACGAAACGACTGAATAATAAACAATTGATTGTAATTATGCAGCTGCCATAAGTAAACATGGCACAAATGTAAATCTAATACTGTAAAATGACATGGCACAAATGTAAATCTAATACTGTAAAATGATAAAAAGTTAATAGTGGAGTAAATTTGTAATTTCAATTAAGTTTGTTAATCATTTGAACATGACAATTAGATGGTCACACAGTAATTTCTTAATCATATTAAGTAAATGTTAAAAAGTAAACAGGTTAATGAAAGCTTTTAAAAATGCTAGAAAGTTGTTTTGAAAGGATGACTAAGAATATGCTAGCATCTTCAGTTGATAACCATGAGATTGAAATTTATGGTTAAAAGATCATAAATATAATAGAAATATAATAAACATAATAGAAATATAATAAATATATTGTAAATATAATAATAAATAATATATTAGATAATAAATATAATATAAATATAATAATGCATTATAATAAATACATAGTACAACTTTTTATATTTAGATGTGGTGATTGGTGAAATTCATTTAGTTATGTAATTAATTCTACATATTGAAAGACGTGAAGGGAGAAATAACACTTCAATTCTATCAACCAATTAGAAATGAGAAACACAAATATTTTTATTATATCCAAAAATATATATGTGTTTTCCTATGTTAAACATTACATTGCATACACATATTTATAGTAAAAGACAAATTAATGTCACATCAAAAACAAACTCATTGCTATAGTCCCATGGCAGGGACTAATAAGGATATCCAACTACTATTTTAATTTAATTTGCAAGCACAGTAATATCACTTACAATCTCCTTGGTCAAATGAATGACAAAAATATTATTTGCAACCATATAACCAGTCCCAACGCACCTTGAATTTTTTGACTGAAACGTTACTTGCCATCCATGCAAAAAAACAGAAGGAAATATCATTTGCTAACAACACACAGAAACGAAAGTGTTTCTAGTAGCTGACCCGACGCCTCTGTTGACCAAATGCACAGAAATATTATTTGCAGACGCACATTTGCAGGTCCTCCGTGACTCCAACCGATAATCTCGTTTTCAGTAAACTTGTGATCTTGTCTTAACCAGCTCTAATACTACTTGTTAGAATTGCAAACGCGGAAAACACAATTCACAATGATAATTAACAATCACACATATAAGGAACATAGAGATTTCACATGGTTCACCCAAACGTTGGGCTACTTCCACCAAGCATAGGCATCGGTTGTCTTATTATTCAAATCATGGAGATTATATCAACCCACTCACACTAATGAATTTATACATTCACACAAGAAATTGATTAATAAATGCAATCCCTATCCATATTCTAACTTGGTCTATTTAGTTGTAACCAACCCAGAATAAGGATCCAAATCGGCTTTTGGTAATTTATTGTCACCAAATCCCAACACATTCCTTGATTGACTTGGTATTGTTTAGCAATCAACATTTAAACACAAGATTCAAACACCGTGAACCTTGACATTTTTGTCATTATTTTTTCATATAAACCCTACAAATTTAATCACTAAACCATGAGTCCACACAAAATTATGTAAACCTAATTTAAAAATATGCATGGCGTTCTCTTTGATAGTCTTATTTCAGAATATTTTCAGAAGAGTCGGTTGTGGGCACACGACTACAATTTGCTTTTGCTTGGGCGTGACGCTAAGATTTGAGGCATCAACATTTCAACCAGACAAGATAATGAGCTGCGTGACTTAGCTGCAGTTTTTGAGGATTGATGGTGATCCTCTTGTGTGCAAATAATTCTTTTATGCTCCATTTCTTGCTGGCTTGGACAACTGACTTCTTTATGATTTTTTCTTGGGTAACAAGAAATCTATGATTGTTTTGGTAACAAGGCGCAGTTTACTACGCTGATAAGTTCTTTTGGCGATTCCTAATGTCTCGCTGAGTTCATTAATCTATTTTCCTCTGAAATTCTTTTTAGATATCTCTATATACACTACACACCGTTGTGAATGTCATTCCATTTTCAGTGGCAACAATAGAAGTGGTCGCTTGTTACATATTACAATGGCATTAATTAAGTTAGATACACATTACAATGGTATTAATTAAGTTAGATATGTTGTTTAAATTGTATTTTTGAATGCATAAATGGATTCAGTATGTTAAAAAAGCTCTATTTACTCGGATTATACAAACTTAGCTACTCAAATCTATTCATCACTTAATTTATTGCAAAATCAAACTAAAAAAATCACTGAAAACAGTCAAAAGATAAAATATTTAGACTACTACATTTATATTTATGGATAGTAATTAGTAATAAATATTTTCATGATTAAGTTGACACTAGATTTATAATAACTTTTTCTACTTTAAAAAAGAAAAAAAAGAAAAAATTTAAGTAAGTGTTTATCATATTTTTAATAATAAATATTTATAGAACAAATAAAAACACATGTTTCAAAAAACAAATATTAGTTTATATTAAACTTGGAAGAAATATAAATAAGCTATTAATAGATAAGGTTTTGGAGCATAATTAAGTTATGAAACGGAAATAAATTTATTTCTTGTAAGTGAATTTAATTCTTATAAACCTTATATTCAATATAAGAGTGAGACATGAAAACGATAACATAATTAAGTTATGAAACGGAAATAAATTTATTTCTTGTAAGTGAATTCAATTCTTATAAATCTTATATTCAAATTAAGAGTGAGACATGAAAAAGATAGTGTTGTTTTATACTTTATTTTTTTAAAATAAATTTAATTATAAAATTTACAAATTTGTTCATTCCAAAGTGATTCTAGAATAGTTAGAAAAATAATTTTAATGAATCAAGATCTATATTATTATTGCTAATTATTTTATTTCTAGTATAGATTTATTTTAACTCTAGATTTATCATGTTTTGAGAGGGATAAATCTTTAAAAGTGCAAACCCCTTATAGTGTAAAATTAGATGAAATGTTTGCATCTCGAGAAATTTGATGATTCAAATTGGATCCTCACCCAAAACATTTTGTAAAATTGTAATAAACTTGTAATCGTAATTTTTATTCTATTTTGTCTTTTTTTTGTTAAATGAGAAGTAGAAATGAACCATGTGACGGTTGGCCTTCCTAAGGCAGCGCATTAAAAGAACAGGGCAACCAGGGGGCGATGCAAGGAGTAAGAGGGAAGGAAAATAACAGAAGTTAGAGCTCGAAGACAATAGTATGCTTGAGGTTGAGTGGACAAAATAGTGTGTCTATTCAAACTCTAAGAGAATGTGTCTCTGAGCCATGGCATGATGTAATGTTGGTTTTCACAGTGAGTAACAATACACAAAATTTATGTATATCTCACCCATTTGTAATTTCTCTTGAGCATAATAAAAATCTCATTTAAACGTTGATATTTGTGAGTTAATGCATTTTGTTATTTGGGTTTTTTTCTATGAGTTACACTGATCTATACATTCTTTGTTGAAGTATATTTTCAATGTGTAACCAGGGATGATTTTAAGGATGGAAATTTATTTTATAATGTAGAAACCTTGGCGAATCTTACTAATCCTTCATATGCCAACTATGAAATGTTTGGTGATATTTTTGTAAAAATATTCAAATTTCTAAGGATTTTATATAGTTTGTAAAAACATTTGGCGATTTTTAAGGTAAAATAATTTTATCCTATAGAATTTGGGCGAATCATTTTTAAAATAGAGAATCTTCTTTTGGGAAAAACCATGGAAAATAAGCCCATGAGCGAAATTTAGCCCCTAAAATCATCCTTGTCTGTAACACCCGTTCACATAATTTATTGTTGGTTGGATGTTTTTCTTTTTCCCACTCACCTTATACATCATTTTTTTTCTCACTGGACGTTTATCCTTTTCCCAGGCATGTTGTTTACTTCCTAGGCGAATTTAGAGATTCTTGGGTGAATTTATATATCCTTGGGCATGTTCTCCACTACCTCGGTCTTTTGTGTATTGCTTGGGAGAATTCAAAAAACCCCATACCTTTTTATTCGATGGTGTGTGCCTAAAATTGTCGCTGGTCATTTTTATCTAATGAGTGCCTAAAATCGCCTTGGGATTTTTTCTCCATTGTTGGATGACTAAATGTAATATACTAGATATAAAATGTATGCAGAACTGAAATAAAATGCTAGTAATGGCAGAATAACAACAATATAACCAGAACATTCACCACAATAACACTGAAATGATATAAGAATAATCAACAGAAATAACACTTTGAATCTGAAAGCAATGTTCATGTTAGAAAAACAGGACCGCGGAGTAATAAAATAAAACAAATGCGGAAACAAAACATAGAAGATACACAATACAAGAGAGACACGGATTTACGTGGTTCACCCAGTGTGGGCTACGTCCACCAGAGAAATTGTCAGGTCCTTTCTTTATTATTATCCAGTAAAATGAAGGGATACAACCTACAAAAAAACCCATTGTAACTTCCTCTTCTTTCTCTCACAGTCTCCTCTCTCAGAATACAATAATCATCAACATACATAGCCGCAATACATTTCCCTCATAAAAGAGGGTTGCCTTCTAGGGAAAAAAACCCTAACATAATCTCTATCGTTAGATCTGCGACCTTATAATGAACGGTCCAGATTTACAATGAAATTACAATATACTTTTACAAGGCAGTTTTTGCTTCGGGGGCTTCTCCCTCGAACCCCCGCTGGGGGTACGCTTTCCCCCAGACCCCCCGGACCCCGCAGAGGGGGTACCCCCCCCTCTGCACTCCCCCGCGTGGAAGAGTGTACATACTTCTGGGGTGTAAATACTTCATGGGGTATAAACACGGCTAAAAGTAAAAGACCTCTAAATCAGGAAGATAATCAGGCTCCACAACCAACAGTTCATGGGTCGCTTCGAGGGGGAAACCTCCAGTTGAGCAGAGATCTATTACAATAATATCCAAGATAGGGTTCTCATACCCTCAACTCCTATTTATACTAAAAGGAAGCATCTAAAGGAAGATCCTTCTAGAAGCGGAAGCTTCTATTAGGTCTTCTTACATCCGCCTTATTCTATTTTATTGAAAGGTCTTATTAATATTGACCTTTATTACATCTGAATATATTTTTCTACCTATGTGCGGGTTAGGACCCTAACATGTCCTCCCCCTTAAAAACAACCTTGTCCTCAAGGCTTGAGATGAGAAAATTGTTGCAGAATGGTAGCTGGTTCCCAAGTGGCGTCAGTTGGAGTTGTATCTTTCCACTGTACTAGCACTTTCTTGATGGTTCTCTGATGTAGGCGACACTCACGCTGGTCCAAAACTGCTTCTGGCTATAGCCAAATGAATCCTTCTTCAGCTAACTCTGGAAGGTTGGTTTGAATTTGGCACTTAGCTCCAATCACCTTCTTTAAGTATGAAACATGAAAAACAGGATGTAGCTTCGAATTGTTGAGCAAAGCTAACTGATAGGTGACTTGTCCCACATGCTTGAGTATGGTATAAGTACCATAAAATTTGGGCACTAGCTTCTGACAATGCTCGGACTTGAAAGAAGTTTGCTTGTAAGGTTGTAGTCGAAGAAACACCTGATCCCCTTCTGCAAATTCACGTTTAGAGCGACCTTGATCTTCTTGTTGCTTCATGCGATTTTGTGCCATGACCAAATTCTCTTTGAGGGTACGGAGAATAGCCTCTAGAGTTGTAAGTGTTAGGTCAACCTCTTGGACCTTCGAGGCACCCAGTAAGTATGAGAGAACTGAAGGTGGCTTATGTCCATATACTACTTCAAAAAGAGTCATGTGTGTAGTTGTATGGTATGAAGTGTTGTACCACCATTCATCTAGGGGTAACCATTGAGCTCATTGATTTTGCTTTTCTGAGGAAAAACACATCAAATATGTTTCCAAACACTTGTTGACAACTTCCATTTGGCCTTCAGTCTAGGGATGATAAGTTGTGTTGAGATGCAATTACGTGCCTTGTATCTTGAACAGTTCTTGCCAAAAATTGCTTGTGAAAGTTGGGTGGCGATCAGAAACAATAGACTGTGGCATGCCATGAAGCTTGAAGACCTGATCCATGAAGATTTGAGCCACTGTGGATGTTGTAAACGAGTGTTGAAGGGCGCAGAAATGAGCATACTTGGAAAGGAAATCAACAAACACCATGATGACGGATTTCTTTCCCGATTTGGGTAAGCCGGTAATAAAATCCATAGAGATATCCTTCAAATAGCGGGTGGAATCAGGAGTGGTTGTAGTGTGCCCGACGATTTGACTGTTTCTCCCTTGTTGCATTGACACACATCACATTCATCTACAAAATTGCGAATGTCCTATTTCATACCATCCCAGAAAAAGGAACATTTGACCCTGTCATAGGTTTTGGTGAACCCAGAGTGCCCTGTTGTGGGTGTAGCATGAAGCTTAGAAAGTACTGTGGATTTAAGTTTTGATTGTTTACTTAAATAAAAAAAGCCTTTGTATCGAAGTTCCTCATGGAGCCAAGAGTACCTTGGGGAAGCTGGAGCCTTGGACTACAATTGGTGGATCAACTGCGAACTTTTGGGATCTTGTAGCCATTCCTGGCGAATGACTTGGAGCCAATCTGGTACAATGAATGAAAGAGAAAAAAGGGATCATTCGTCTTCATATTTTTGGGAAAGTACATCCACAACCACATTGTCTTTTCCTTTCTTATAAATGATCTCATAATCATATCCAAAGAGTTTAGTCACCCATTTTTGTTGTTCTGGGGGGGAAATGTGTTGTTCCAGAAAATACTTGAGGCTTTGATGGTTTGTCTTAATTTGGAAACATTGCCCCAATAGATAAGGATACCACAGATCCATGGCATGCAGGATAGCCAACATTTACTTTTCATAGATGGATTTGCCCATATTTATTTCAAATAGTTTCTTGCTGGTAAAGGCCAAAGGTCGACTCTCTTGCATAAGGACAACACCAATTCCTTTCCCTAAGGAATCACATTCCAACACAAAGGTGTTTGTGAAATCGGGAAGGGCGAGGATTGGAGTGGTGCACATGGCCATCTTCAAGGTCTGAAAAGATTGAGCAGCAGCTGGAGTCCATGTGAAAGAGTTCTTTTTTAGGAGAGCAGTGAGAGTTGCTGCAATCTTCCCATAATTCTTAACAAACTTGTGATAATACCCTGTTAAGCCTAGAAATCCATGCAAGCTCTTAAGAGTCTTTGGGTGAGTCCAGTCTTGCATAGCTTCAATCTTTTTAGGATCCACCCTGACACCATCTTTTCCAACCAGATGACCCAAGTATTCTACTTCTGAGGCGCCAAAAGCACATTTAGATTGTTTCAGGAAAACTTGGTGCTGGAGAGTAGATGGAGAACTTGATCCACATGAGAAAGATGGTCTATCCAAGTTTTTCTATAGATGAGGATAACATCAAAGAAAACTAAGACAAAATGGCGGAGAAAAGGATGGAAGACATGATTCATGAGGCTTTGGAAGGTGGAGGGGGCATTACACAAGCCAAAGGGCATGACCAAAACCTCATAGTGGCCCTCATGAGTTCTAAGGGCAGTCTTGGGAATGTCTACCTCTTTCATACGTATTTGGTGGTAGCCCGAACAAAGATCCAGTTTAGTGAAGAATTGGGCGCCACTCAATTCATCCAGGAGGTCATCAATGACAGGAATGGGGAATTTGTCTTTGATGGTAAGTTTGTTGAGGGCACGGAAGTCAGAACACATTCACCAAGAACCTTCTTTATTCGGGACCATGACCACAGGAGACGAGTAGGGGCTCGTACTAGGGTGGATAACACCAGCATTAAGGAGTTCCTGGACCATTTTCTCAATTTCATTTTTTTGGGAAAAGGGGTGACGATACAGACGGATATTGGGAGGAAGGCTTCTGGGTACAAGGGGAATGGAAAACAGCGAGAAGGAGGGAGGCCTTGGGGAGTGGAAAAGACCAATTGATGTTTAGAAAGGATGGCTTGGAGGTCTTGTGGTACTGAGGGTGTCTTTGTTGCTTGTATGGCATGGAGTTGGGCGATAACACCAGAATGACCCTTTTTGAGCAGCTTTTCCATGCGATGGGAACTAATTATCTCAGGCGAACCGATGGTGATGCCTTGGAACTTATATTGGTGGCCCTCCTGGTCGAATTACTTATGTCTTTAAAATCCATGAGAATGGGACCCAAAGTCCTCAGCCACTCTACAGCCAACACAATGTCAAAACCTCCCATGTCGATAGCAAACATATGGGATTTCAGGTGGTAGTCACCAATTTGGAGATGCACATTTTCACAGCGCCCTCCACATTTCATGGAACCACCATTGGCAATCATGATTTGGAAATTATTGACGGCATGGATGTAGTAATGAGTTTCTTGGGCAATGTGGCGATGAATAAAATTATGGGTGTTGCCACTATCAACTAGAGTGATGACCTTCCGATGCTTGATGTAACCGATTAGCTTGAGGGTTTGGGGAGCGTTGAAGCCAGTGAGAGCATTGAGGGAAATGACCAGTTCTACTTCAGGAGGGTCTGAGGGAGGGGTTATGTCAGTGGATTCAGGTGACTCAGACACAGAGGGAGTTTCTTCATCTTCTTCTGAAATCTCCTCGGAGATGGCCATAAAAATATTTTGTTCTTTACACTTATGGCTCGGGAAATATTTGTCATCACAGTTATAACAAAGGCCTTTGAGTTGGTGTCCAACCGTTTCATCTCAGGTCAATTTTTGGATCTTTAGTGGAGCAGAGGGAGTAGTGGAATTTACTAGTTTAGGGCGAGGGATAAAGGAGGGTTTGCGGTTTTGAGTAGATACAACTTGTTGTGCTTCTTTATTTCTTTTGGTAGCCTCCACCCAACTCTCAGGCTGGTCCATGAGGACATGGGCCTGAATTTCATCCTTGAGGCCGTCAATAAAACACTCTCAGAAAAAGGCATCAGACATGCCCTTTGTTCTAAAAGGTAGGCGCTCAAAGGCAGCTATAAATCCTTCCACTGTTCCTAATTGTTTTAGCTTTGTTAAACGACCCAAATGGTTGGTGTCAGTGTCAAAGAATTCATAAAGCTCTGCCACAAAGTGTGTCCAAGAAATATACCCTTGACGAGAAGTTTTTCTCCATTGCCACCATTGCCAACATTCTTGATCTAGATGGAGAACAACATACCGGAGTTTGTCCAAGTCATCTGTAAGGCCATATAAAGAGAAGTAATGTTCCATTTGGGTTACCCAACCAGTGGGGTCCAAGCCATCAAATTTGGTCACATCCACCCGCGAAAGGCGTAGGTCACGTTGAAAGTGATGGTTCTAAAAGGTATGGGAATGAGAGGAATGGTCACCTTCAGTGATCCAGGTGGATATTGGTGGCCACCCACCATTTCCAAATGGCTCAAAACAATTTTCTGGTCATTTTGGCAATTTACTATTTTTAGCAGGTTTTGACTTCCGGGGCCATTTTGAGGGTCCAAATGAAGGTTTTTCGAGATCGAGGTTCTCAATACCTTTCCAACGAGCTATCACATGCCTAAAATGGAGATCGTATGCAAAAGTTACGACCCCGAGAAGTTTATATACTAACTTACCCAAACGGGGCCCACATGACTTTTGGCGCTTCATCTCCTAGGGTTAGGTTTTTGGGTGTCTAGGACTTTTGGCATTCCCGTTTATTGTAAAAATGCCTCTAGACTCTCATTGTAATCATCTTCTTGCGAATGCGATTAGCCATCACATCTCTTCTCAGAGATAAGCTGCCACCATTCTAGTGAGTCTTTCACTTTGTATTTTTACAATCTCTATACATTTCTTTCATTAATAGAAATCGTGTATTACTATATATCTATGTTTATGGTTGCATCTCTGATACATTTCTGTTATATTATTGAATATCTGTGATATCTCTGTGCATTTCCTTATTATATCTCCGCTCTCATTTCGTGCCGAAAATAATCCGGATCATTCAGTATGTGGAGGTGAGGAAGAGGAAGGGTTATCTGTAGGGATATGCAGTTTGGTGCAGAGTGCCGAAAAGACTGATTCAAGCTGGGTGGTGAGGTCTTGTTTGATTTCCCCCGTTGAGGACTGGATGGTTGTATTGATGGCGACAACATTGGAACTGAGTTGTTTCACTTCTTGTTGGGTCTCAATGAGACCATATTGCAAGGTGTTGAAGTGAGCTTCCAAGTCTTGGCTACGAGTATGGACCATGAGGATGAGGAAATTGAAAAGGGGCGAGCGGGGTAAAACATTTTGGCCGAAAAAATGATATGGATGAATATGATAAGGGAGAAGAGATGAATCCAATGGAATAGGTCTCAAATAATGGTGAGACCTATTCCATTTTTAACAGAGTTATATTTCGGTCTGAAGAATACTGCAGAGAGGAAATTCCCAAATGCTTAACTAGAAAGAATTGTGTATTTACTTGGCAACCCGAACACAGTTGCGTGGCAATAGATCTTGTTTGTTTTAATTTGTTTATGTTTTTGTCCCCAAAGGATTAGGTATTCAAGGGATCTACAGACAAGGGTTTTCCCTGTGCTATAGCTCTCTAATATACGTGTGGGGTCCAACAATAGTACCCTTAGTCGTATTACCCGACTACCCAGGTACTAGAGAGTATCTTCCCGAGTGTTGTTCTCGGTGACACTATAGCAGTCAGGCAACTGATCGGTTTATCTAAAGAGGGATTCAGGTAATTTAGGTCGATTTGTACACAAGTGTTGTCTGATGCGCTACCACTCGAAGGGGTACCAACATGGGTTACACATGTGGCCAAAATATGTGCGCTTAAGTACCACTTGTATTCCCTGCATGTATGAATCCCTCAACCATGGGTTTATGCACGTAACAACATATCTCTGTGGCTTAAAGATGCCGGAATACGTCTCTACCCTGGAAAAAAAATTAACCCACACTTTCTACCGAGAAAAGTGCTCTGATACCACTTGTAATATACCAGATATAAAATGTATGCAGAACTGAAATAAAATACTAGTAATGGCAGAATAACAACAACATAATCAGAACATTCACCACAATAACACTGAAATGATATAAGAATAATCAACAAAAATAGAACTTTGAATCTAAAAGAAATGTTCACGGGCCTCTTCGACGGGGCAACCTCCAGTTGAGCAAAGCTCTATTACAATAATATCCAAGCTAGGGTTCTCATACCCTTGACTCCTATTTATACTAAAAGGAAGCATCTAGAGGAAGATCCTTCTAGAAGCGGAAGCTTCTATTAGGTATTCTTACATCCGCCTTATTCTATTTTATTCAAAGGCCTTATTAATATTGGCCTTTATTACATCCGAATATATTGTTCTACCTATGTGCGGGTTTGGACCCTAACACTAAATTTTTCCAATGAAAATATTTCCTCATTGTTGAGTTGGGTAAAAGACTCTTTGGTTAGCTCGTGTGAGTTTAAAGGAAGTTTTTGGCTTTAAAATAGTTTAGTTGCTTAACATTAACACCTCAATGTCACCTCCATGTTTCATTTAATTTTAAGCATGTACTTGATTACTCTTGAATGTTGAGAAGTGTAATAAATTCATTTTGCATCTGTTTCAATGAGACAAACAGGCCATAGGCCTACCATTTACGGATTACATGGTATTAGAGTAGGTTTGTTAGAGACCTTGAAGTATTTTCCATGGGAAAATCCTTGAACATGGAGAAGATAATATTTGAGAGACTTCAAAAAAAGTTTGTATTGAAGACAGAGAGAAGATTAATTGGAAAAAGATCTTGCCAAGTGCCAAGAGTCCTTCACCACCATGAGGGAAGAATTAGATAAGAGTAGATTGTAGCTCTTGCAGTTGTGGGAGAAATTCATTGAGCTAGATAATCCACAAGAGGAAAGGCTCATCGAGGCCACTACTCACCTAAACCATGACTTGGCAGTGAAGATTGAGGCCTTGGAGAAGCTAGAATTAATTGTCCAAGAGACTAAGAATACCCCTTCCATTGCCACTTTCAAATCTAGTGTTAAGGTCCTAACCCGCACATAGGTAGATCAATGTATTCGGATGTAATAAAGGTCAATATTAATAAGACCTTTCAATAAAATAGAATAAGGCGGATGT
>ML784228.1:925361-940775 GCA_009831015.1 Picea engelmannii | reverse complement strand
GAGTCGAGGGTATGAGAACCCTAGCTTGGATATTATTGTAACAGAGCACTGCTCGATTGGAGGTTTCCCCCTCGAAGAGGCCTGTGAACATTGCTATCTGATTCAAAGTGCTATTTCTGTTGCTATTTCGTATATCATTTCTGCGTATTGTGAAGATTATGTTGGATATTTTACTGTTATTCTGTCATTTCTAGCATTTCGTTTCTGTTCTGCATATTTTATATATCTGGTATCTTGCAGCTAGTACCATGATAGAGTAAAACATGGTAAACTCACCTTCCAATACCCTTGGTGATTTTGAGAAGCACGCTAGAGGCATCGGTTCCAAGCTCATGAGGAAAATAGGATATGATGGCCAAGGGCTAGCAAAATAAGGCCAAGGTATTTTTGATTCACATTGTAGCTCAGGGGAGTCCCAAGAAGGAAGGCCTAAGTTTCAGTGGACAATATGATAGCACAAGTGTAGCTCAAACCACTTTCCTCAAGGCAAGTGGAACCAAAAAATAAACCATGTGCAGCGAGCCACTCAAATCTACTTGTAGAAGCTTGGAAGACGACAACAGAGAGATTATTCCACCAAGGGAAAATCTTAGGGGCTATATATCACCCATGGGATAGTTTTCCATGCTTTTTCCAAAATAATGATTCACCAATTTCCATTTTTTCTAAAAGTGATTTGCCCACATTTTATAGAATAACATTACTTAAGCTTGAAAATAGCCCAATTTTTCTGGAAAATATATAAAATCCTTAGAATTTTGAATATTTTTACAAAAATATCTCCAAACATTTTGTAGTTTTCATATTAAAGAAAAAAAAGATTCACCAAGGTTTCTACAATCTAAGATAATTTTTCATCCTTAAAATTATCCCTCATTCCATCATCTAGATTTGTTCCAATTCTTGGGGGACCAAGCTAGCAAACATCATCAAAGACTGAACAGGTATGGCTTAGTTTGTTTTTGTTTCAAGAAAATGGGTCATAAGGGTAGCGACTATTAGAACTCTATAACGCCAAGAAACCCATACAAAAACTATTTCCAGTATTGCAGATTGAATGGACATTGGGAGGCCAAATGTTGAAGGTGTTATAGCGCAAGTTGTAGGTTGGGAAAATCCTGACCCAACCACGGAAAAAGTGATACAATTATGATAATCCTATACACAATGTCACCTCGATGCAGGTCCTACACTTCAAGGGTGACTAGGTCACTCTAGGGAGGCGATCCCAGTGACCCTAAGGGGATTGAGATAGAGATGGAGGGAAGTGGAAAATAATCCCCTAGAGGTCAATTCTATATGGAAAGAAAGGTAGGGAGATATTCCTTGCAAGTCAAGTAATGACTTCCCCACAAGTATAGTACCTTTCTGGATGAGTGTACCTTTTGGAGACACAAGAAAATACACTTTGCAATAGTATATGTTAGTTGGATCAGCAAGTTAATCTTGTTGTCCGTAATTTACAGCAGTATATAACAAAATATATCATCAAATAAATCATACTAGAATATTCTCAATAAGTGATAGAGATCAAGTAGAAAATACAAGAGAAAGACTAGATAAACTCAAGATGAAAAAATCGAAACTCTAGCACAAACGATAAGGTTGTTGTAAACACTTGTCTGTATAAAAATATATCAGCCTTATGGCTGTAACATTCAATGTATTATAGAAAGAAAATAAGCCATTGGAATCCCCTCAAACTTTGCTAAAAGGCGCGCTAGGACAAGGAGAGTAAGTGTGCAAAGTTTGAGCAAAAACCGATGGTTGGTAAGAGAGTTATTAAAGCAAGTAAGTTAGGGTTTCTGCAGCCCTAATGGATGAAGATACAATTTTGTAACACCAGAAATAAGTATACCCTATATGAGGATGCCCTAGTGGATGTGATTTGTCCAAGGCACAAGGAAAACAATCCACTTTGCAAAAAGTAAAAATGACCGAAATTCACATTTCCCAATGCAATATTTTATTTCTCCAATGCAACAAATCAATGACTAGTTCCCTTACTATTGGTTTAATGGAGTCACAAGGAGCTTAGAGAAGATACCTCCTTGGGGGTGTACTCCCTTTTACTTCCCAAGTAAATTTTCTCTAAGTTAGGGTTTAAGCTAAGAGGGTGTATGTCCTTAAACTTCTCTTAGCAAACCCTTAATTAATGAGATGAAGCAATAAAATGGTGAATACTATGGTGGGGGTGTATGCCCTTATTCTTCCCACCTAGATCCTAGCACAAAAATACTTGACTTGAATAAAATGATAGAAAGAGAGTAAAAAAAACATACCAATATCAAGAGAGATGCTAAGACAATCCATCATAAGAGCTAGAAAATAACATTCCAAGGCTAGCACATCACTTCTTCCATTAACCATTCATAACCATAGCCATACACAAGTGCACAAGAACTAAGAGAGATAAGGAGTCCAAAAATTTTATACTAAAGAATCTCACAAGTGGAGAGTCATGATTAAAATGAGATCTTAGGATCTCTGTTTATACAAAAATTAGCTAACATAGCTTGTTGATAAAATAAGGAGTAAAACACAAGATTAGGGGTCAACAACCCTAATCTTGCCCCCTTAACACAATCATATTAAACAATTCACTTAAAATTTCTTCTTTTGCACAAATTAAACTCTAATATAGGATGATGTCACCCCTTTAGGGGACGCTTTTCCACTTTGAGGAAGTTGTTGGTGTTGGAGAAGCATGGAAAGGCCTCCCAAGGCCATGTGTCAAGCATCTAAGTGATCTCATCATGGTGAAGACCCTCTTCTTCTCAAAACGTCCAAGTGAAAATGAGTGGCACCTCACCACCAATCCCTAACCCCCAATATCATGATGTCATGCTCAAAAGTGGGACGTTTTTCCCCTCCTGGGAAAATTGTTTGGCAACCAACGGGTGGGCCAAGTGATTTGAAATTGATCTTTTAAATACTTGGTTAAGTATTTTTCATGAGTTGATTTATCGTTTATAAATTAAAAAGAAGAAGAAGATTTAATGAAACAATGTTGCAGCCATCATAAAGAATGAAGAACAAAAAATAATCACGAATAACAACAAAACATAACACCAAAGATTGTTAACGAAGTTCGACAAAGTTTCTTACATCTTCGGGCCTTTGTCTTAGTGGGGGAGGCTTTCTTATTAATCTTCAATTCTTCAAACATACATCAGAAGTACATCAAATGGATTACAAATAGGTCTGGTTATGTTCTGCTCGACCTCAGGAATCTAACACAACTGACGACACTGAAAAAGGATGAGCGTAGCTCCCAGAAATGACCTCCAAAGTTCGCTTCCTCAATGGCTTCCCTACATGAAAATGGATTACTCTCCACAACTTGGCATAATTCTACTAAATATGAACCTCCTCATGGTTGTAAACTGACCTGATTTATGTAGAATATCAGTTGGGGATCCTATCCCAACTTCCTCCCAATATATGGCCTCAAATCGGGCTCCAGATCCTCCAATAATGGGTAAAATCCCATTAAAATTAGGCTGAAATAACAAAAAAATCCAATAATATGGTTTAAAAACCCATTTTTAACCAAATATTGGTCGTGCCCCTTTTTCCTCGGCCCTTGGTCATGTCGAAAGCGCCATGTGGCCTTGGGCTACCCCCTGCACACCAGTTTTCCACCCTGGCTTCTGGTTATATGCCTTGGTCAGTAGGCTAGCCCCCCTGTCGACCAGGGCTTATCCCCAAACATCTACCAACTATCAACTTAAATACATATTGTGACATATGTATTAACAAGAACTAATGTAGCCCAGTTGGTTGGCATGGTTTGTGAAGTTGTTGGCGTGCCCAGAGGTCATGGGTTTGACTCCACCAGAGGTGGAAACAAATTTTTTACCTGGGACTTATTGGTCCGATCCAGGGTGCCACGTGGCACCTTGTGATTGGACCACATTTCACGCCTAGAATGGCTCGTACTGCCTAGTCAGTTGCACAGTCAGCTGCCTGTACCACCATGTGTCCTTCTCGGAGCTTGCCAAGTCACTTCCACCTGTCACTCGTACACTGTCATGTGTCATATGTACCCTTCCACATGTCACGACCCGAGCCTACCATGTAACTGTACAGATTGCCACGTCAACATCCATATAGTCCAGTCATCCACCACATGAGCACCTGAAAATGCCAAAAATTCCTGACACGTGTCACGCTCTAGTGTTTCCATGTCATCATGAAATCAAGTTGAATTCATCTACCATGTCATGATGACGTATTTCTGACGTCAATAGTATGGACTTTTTGACTGTTGACTTTGACTTTTTTCCATGTTTGCGAAAAATTTCAAATTGCCATAACTTCGCCATACAGAGTCCATTTAAAAAAAAAAAACATACTACCTGGATCAGTAGGAAGAGCCCTATGTGATGGTGATGGTTTCATCTGATTCCAAGAACTTTGAAATTTTGTCCTTCCTAGATCCATTTTGGATCATTCCTCCCCACTAGGACCTTTTGGTCCTCCAAATGGATATTAACCAGACATCAAGTGGGAGATAGGCCTCCCCACTTGTCCTTTGTCTTTAAACTATGTCCTGTGCAACTATCACATCAAAATCAATTTCATAATAACCATGACAACTGAAATCATATTGTTAGCCATTTGAACTCGTTCACATCTTACTGAATCCACTAGCATCCATGCAGAAAACATTAGCAGCGATAATATCATAAAATGATTGAAAATGAACCAATATGTTTGATGGGCTTGCATGACAATAACTTATCTTGAAGCAAAGTATGATTAAACTCCCATCCTACAACCACCTCATGTTCATGCTTAAGATCAACTACTTTACTTGGCACAAATATAGGTTTATTGCTTGCACAAGTTGTTTTCTTTAATTGTTCCATTGTTAGAAGAGATTGATTTGCTTTTATATGATGAGGATTTACAACATATTTAGTTCCCTTCTTAAACAAGTGATATTGATTATGTTCCCTGTAGAATATTGTTTTGCAATCATATAAATAAGGGCTACCTAAGACCATTCCACATGTTTCTAGTGGTAGCACATCACATATTATTTCATCCACATACATATATGTAATTGAAAACCTTATGATACATTGCTTTGTTATGGGCAATTTGTGATCTTTGCTTATCCAATTTAGTGAATAGGGTTTGTGATGCATCTTAGTTTTTAATCCCAATTGTTTAACCACTTCTTCTGAAATTAAGTTAGATTGAGATCCACTATATATCAATGTATCAATATTAATATGTTTCATAATGGCCCTTATATGAAACAATTTACTTCTTGAATCAAAACCATTACCAATTTTACCTGTCAAACCAATTGTTGTAATCTTAGACTCACCACTTGAATCTGACCCCAAGTCTGTTGGTCGTGTTGTTGTTGCAACTTTTTTCCTCCCTTTCCTCTCTTTGAACCACTTTGGTTTCTTCTCTGGGTGCAATTGCCAACAATGTTATTCATCGTGCCCTTCTTTCTTGCAATGCTTGCAAGAGTGATTTTCTTCCTTCACTGTCATTAAATTTTCTTTCTTCCCATTCCCCTTGCCCTTTCCTTCTTTCTTTGAAGATGATTCCCCTGATACACTAACTCCAATTTTTCTTGTTTCAATATATGTTGCTTGAACAGAAACCTCATCAATATTATTAGGTCCAAACATAAATATAGTATTACGAATATAAGAAGGAAATCCTCCTATATACTTCATAAGAGTTTCTTGTGTAGTCAATGGAACATATAACATCAAATTATGAAATTCATCTGTATATTCCTGCATCGATTGTCCTTTTCTTAACTTAAGACTTTTCCATTCAATTAAATCATTTTCCTTATATCTCAATGGATAGAACTGTTTTCTAAGTGCGGAAATAAAATTATGCCATGATGGAAAACTTTTACCAACTTGTTGAGTTCCATGTTGCATCTTACTTTTCCACCAGACGAGAGTTGTGCCTTCAAGACGAAGCAATGCCAATATGATTTTGGTTGCATCATCTTTGATTTGCTACACATTACAATATACCTCCATCTACCTAACCCAGTTATCAAGCTTCCCAGCATTAACTTCGCCATCATACATAGGAAAAACAAATTTTATATCAACTTTAAGTAATGGCATATCAAGCTTATGTTTATGAGAATGTTTTCTTTCTGAAGTAGAATTTGAGCTTGTACTTGAAGAAGAAGAAGAACATCGAGATGAAGGAGGTTTTGGAGGCTCCTCTCCTTCTTCACTTTTGTCTTTCTTTGAATATTCCCCTTAAATCGGTCTCTTATGTTCCAAGTAATCCTCATACAACACTTTTACCATCTCCGACATGGCAAAGAAAGTTCTTTGAAATTCTCTTTCATTTGGAGAAAGTCCTTCTTCCAATGTCATCTTCTCACTTTTATATGTCCTCTTTCTTGATCCAATCTCAGGATCTCCTTCTATAATCTCTCCTTCACCACGACTTAGCTTTTCCCTGGTAATCATGCATACTCAAACAACCAAATGTCAAACTGCTTTGATACCACTTGATCCGAAATTGATCTTTTAAAGACTTGGTTAACTATTTTGCATGAGTTGATTTACCATTTAGAAATTGAAGAGAAGAAGAAGATTTAATGAAAGAATGTTACAACCATCATAAATAATGCAAAACAAAAAATAAGAACTAAGAATAACAAACCATAACGACAAAGATTGTTAACAGATTTTGGCAAAGTTGCCTACGTCTCTAGGCCTTTGTCTCGATAGGGAGGCTTTCTTATTAATCTTCAATGCTTCAAAAATACATCAAAAGTACATTAAATGAATTACAAACTAGTCTGGCTATGTTCTGCTTGACCTCAGGAAACCAACACAACTGACGACACTGAAAAGGTTGAGTGTAGGTCCCGGAAATGGCCTCCAAAGTTTGCTTCCTCAATGGCTTCCCTGCATAAAAATGGCTTACTCTCCACAACTTGACATAATTCTGCTAAATATGAACCTCCTCATGGTTGTAAACAGGCCTAGTTTATGTATAATTTCAGTTCGAGATCCTATCCCAACTTCCTCCCAAGATCTGGTCTCAAATCGGGCTCAAGATCCTCCAATAATCGGCAAAATCCCATTAAAATCAGGTTGAAGTAACAAAAAAATCAATAATATGGTTTAAAAACCCACTTTTAACCAAATATTGGCCACACCCCTTTTGCCTCAGCCCTTGGTCATGTCGGAAGCATCATGTGGCCTCGGGCTAGCCCCTGCACACTAGTATTCCACCCTGGCTCCTAGTCATAGGCCTTGGTCAACGGGCTAGCCCCCCCACCGACCAGGGCTTATCCCCAAACATCCACCAACTATCAACTTCAATACATATTTCAACATATGTATTAACAATAACTAATATAGCCCGGTTGGTTGGCGTGGTTTGTGAAATTGTTGGCGTGCCCAAACGTCACAGATTCGACTCCACCAAAGGTGGAAACAAAATTTTTACCCAAGCCTTATTGGCTCGATCGAGGGTGCCACGTGGTGCCCTGTGATTGGGCCACTTGTCATGCCCGGAATGGCTCATACTAGCCAGTTAGTTGCACATCAGCTGCTCGTACCACCATGTGTCCTGTACAGAGCTTGCCACATCACTGCCACCTATCACCCGTAACCTGCCACATGTCATTTGTACCCTACCACATGTCACAACCTGAGCCTGCCATGTCACTATACAGA
The DNA here is from genome assembly GCA_009831015.1 of Picea engelmannii. NCBI lineage: Eukaryota > Viridiplantae > Streptophyta > Pinopsida > Pinales > Pinaceae > Picea > Picea engelmannii. Next base: position 933,081 of record ML784228.1, on the reverse strand, counting down.
GTGCCATGTCACCATCCATACAGTCCAGTCATCCGCAACATAGTTACCAACTTAACGAGAACTCTACAGAGTTCTCGTTTTTTGGGGAGTCCAATTTTTTACCCCGTTTTTAAAAATGGTGCTACCGGTAGCACCCGCTCTCCCTTTTTAGGTGGTTTTTCAATATTTTAAATTTTTCGATCCCCGATGTTTCCACATTTTTTTAAACGCTTATTTTTCATCAATTTTGAATTTTTTCAATTTTTTTTTTATTCAACGATGTTTTTAGTCATCTTTCCATGCTTCTTTCAATCTTAAAAATATTTTTTACCATTTACTTTTTTGAACTTATGATTTTTCATATAATTGTCTCCTTAATTAATTTATTGTTCCATACTTTTAAAAGATAGTGGAAAACACCATTTTTAACACATTGTTTACCTTTACTTCAATACATAGAAAAAAATTGTAGTTAAATAATACTATTTTTTAATATTTAACAAAAACATATAATTCATTTTTTTTTCATAAATTAAAAACTAAAAAAAACTAAGAAAAATAAAAGAATTGAAATTTAAAAAAAAAATAAAAAAAAAAATTAGATAACAAAAAAGATTAAAGAGAAACATAAAAAACTTTCATTTAAATAATACTTTCATAATTATATTCCGTTTTTCTATTTTTTTACTTTAGTTTCAACTAAAATGGATAGTTTTTGTATTGTAAAATTGTTTTTAATTTTCTTTTTAAATTTTGGTTTTCTTTTTTTTCAAATATACTTAGAAGTTTATTTTAAAATTGGTTTTAATTTTTTATTTATTGATTTTATTAAAAAAAATTGTTTTCATTTAAATATTGTTTTTAAAATATATATTTTTGAATTTTTTTTGTCTTTTATTTTAATTTTAAAGTTTTAGTTTAAGATTTTTTAATATTTTTTGAATATTTTTTATTTTAGACTTTTTTATGGTTGAATTTTGTTATTTTTTTCCTTTTTCAATTATTATTATTAATTATTTTTTAAACGTTTTTAATGATTCTTTTGTAAAAAATATATATATAATTTTTTTTTAAATTATTGTTTTTGGAGGAATTTTTTTTTGTTTTGTTTCATTTTAGTTATTTTTCTTTTTCACCTTGTTTTTTAATATTTTTTTTAATTGAATTTAGACTATATTGTTTTAAATGTGTTTTTTTGGTCATTTAAAAAAAAAAAATATTTGTGAAGATTTTGTTCTTTCTATTTATTTATTTTTTAATGTAAATTATAAAAAAAAAATTGTAAATAAATTTTCAAGTGACCATTTGGGGTCCAATTTTGGGTTGTTTATTTACTTAGGGTTTTGTTGTCAATATCACAATTTCAATTAGGTCATAAATAACTATGATTTTGACGTTTAGAAAAAAACATTTTGTTTTACGTAGCATCACTTTTTGATTTAGGTGTTTATTTTTAAGGTTTTTCTGAGCTACTGTCTGAGTTTCGAAGACCATGTTTGAAAAATGTTGTAATTTTGACCCCATTTAAAAAAATGGTGCTACCGGTAGCACTACTTTTTGATTTGGGGGTTGATTTTCATGTTTTTTACGCAAAAATATGGGTTTTAAGGGATAGAGTTCTCGTTAAGTAGGTAATTATGCTCTGCCACATCAGCACTTGAAAATGCCAAAAATGTATGACACGTGTCATGCTCTGGTGTTTCCACATCATCATGTTGACATCATCTTCCATGTCATGATGATGTACTATTGATGTCAACAGTATAGACTATTGACTATTGACTTTGACTTTTTTTGCCTGTTTGGGAAAAATTTCATATCGTTGTTGGTCTTAAACTATTCTTACTACCTTTCTTGGGATGACCCAGGTTCAGATCTACCATGGTTTCCAACAAAACCCCTTTAAAACTATCGACCCCTCTGGTAAACTAGAAGGCAGTGCAGTACACATAGTGCACTGCGTAATCTCACCCGAGATAGTTCTATTGGTGGTTGAAACTCTCAAGTGCTTACATCTTGGGAATGAGTAGGGATCTAGGATTAAAATCTGTGATCTTCATTTGTTACTTTAACATTCAGCTTATATTGAATACCATGTCATTTTTATTCATGCATGTAAAATAGCAGATCTAACTAGTCATTCACGCATTTGTATAACATCTAATCATTGACAATAAAGGAAATACACAATATTCAATCACATAACACATGATCTATCATGGTTCACTCCTCCTGGGCTACGTCCACAAAGATTTGGCTGCTCTGCTCTTTTATTTAGGTGTTTCCAAAATACAGCACCACACACATTACAACTCTCCATCCACGGGTTGAGATTTACAATGAGGCAGACTAGATCACACTTGGCTCCTCAGCTTGTGATCTAACCCTCAATATCTACCTTGTTTCCCCTCCTCAACTCAACATCTTACAAAACATATTGGATTTACAGTCATTCTGGTCCTCTCTCGTCAAACCTGAGCATTGAGCAACAACAACTATTGAAACATGTTTGAACCCCGATCTAGACCTCCTAGGTACCTACTTATACATGTTTTTGGATTACCAGCCATTACATATTCTTACCAAAAACCTAACCCTATCATGGCTAGGTCTTCTTGCATGTGTGTCTCACATGCTTTCCTCTTCTGCATGAGTGCTTGTCTTGCACATGTTGTTTTTTTTGCATGCGCATCTACCTTACACGTGCTTCTTTCCCTGTATGTGCATTTGTCTTACACGTGTTTCTTTTCCTGCATGCGCGTCTTCCTTACACGTGCTTATTTTCCTCAAAACTGGGCCTACGCCCAACAGGCCCCCAACACTGACATTGTGACTCGTCTCGAGTCACTGCCTAACTCCAATGTCTATCATTGCTCAGTGATTGTGCCAGTGCGTCATACATTTCGATGATTCTCTAGCACTATGCCTGAGTCTAACTTCTCCTTTCAGCCATATCTTCCACGAGTTGCATGGTGACTAGTTTTTATAGTATCTTTCCTCCTTTGACTGCGATGCGCTCTACAGTCAATTTTTCTGTGTCGATCTCGAAGACCAATTGTTCTACCTTTTCTTGTAGGGGATCCAACTAAACCTGTCACATCATCTCTTATGCTTGTACTACCTTTTCCTCTGCTTGTAAGGTTTTCATATCCGCGACAATTTTGATCTTTTCTGGAAATGACATCGTTCTCTGTCACTATTTGACGTCTGCCATGGTTGCGTGTAGTTTGTCCTCCTTCTTTTGCAGCTCTTGTAAGATTCCATCCTCTAGAAGCTATGTCCATAGTTGGGTGCTCTTCTCCAATAGTTTTGTCAACCTATGTATATTCTTCATGATGCTCTATGCAGAAGCTATCGCATCCTACTCCCTTTGCACTCTGATTTCTGGAGGAGTTGTGGGCATTGTGTGTTCATCCAGTTCTTTGATCTGGTCCTTGTAGTGTTGCATCATCTATGCTATCTTCTGCATTTTCTCCTGCGCTGACACTCCTTGTATTCATTCACTATCTGAGATGGCTTGGAACACTGCATGGATCTATTTTTCCATCTCATCCACCTTCCACTGCGCCATCTCCTTCTCTTTCACTTCTTGGCTAAGTGCCTCCTTCAATGAGGTGTTTTCTTCCTGTGCCAACTATAATCTTGTCACTGAATTTCCTGCGCGACACTCACTTGTAATTTATAGAGTGCTTTGGTTGAAATATTGTGCAGCACCAATTCCAACATCTCAGTCTCTCTCAGTAGCCTCTGCGTTGCCTCCTCATCCATGAACAACATCTCGAGAGTAATCCTAAAGTTTACACTCCCCTGTGCCATGATATGCACTGTATTACCCACCGGTACCCCTTCTCTCACTGGTGCTGCTATCTTTTGTTGTTGTTGCTCCATTTTGATCTTTAACTGCTCCAACACAGTTTTAACCTTTTGGATTTGCTCCAAAATTGAAGCTTTGTGGTTCTTGGCATTTTTCCACAGGTCTGATAGTCGATCCTCTACTATTGTGGCTATCAACTCCATGTCGTTTGTCATCAATGATGTTTCCATGGGCTTCTTGTGGGCCTTGGCCTTCTTTCTAGAACCACTTGGTTTCTCCCCTGTTCTCTTTATTTGGGCCTCTGGTGGTTCATATGCTTCTAGCATCTGTGTATCCATGATGGTATCCTTCCCTTCTCCTTCTTCCATTGAGACTTCTTGTGTCTTAGTCTCCTTTTCCTCCAGGTGCACTTGTTCTGTTGTTTCTCTTGTTGTCCACTATGTGCATGATGATCCTTGTGTAAAACCATGTTGGGATGGCTTATTCATTCTGGTTTTCTTTTTTATGGGAGTGTTGTCCCCTTCTTGGCCCTATGTCATATTTTTCTTGGTGCTTTCTCCATTTGTGCATGTCTGTTGCGCAGAGATTGTTCTGTCCTGCATCTTGGTTCGTGCTCCTAGCACCATCTTTGGGATTGTTGGCACTCTCCACTCCTTGGTCCATTCCTCAACCTCCATCTAGATGTCCTGCATTGTTATGCAGTACTTCAAATGAAACCACTCCTTAGCTAGATCCCTCTTTTCTTGTAGCTACATATGGTGGTGCTATGCCTAGAATTTCTCTATCTGCCCAAAATCCTGGACATTTTCTATGGGAATCCTCCATATCTCCGTGACTCTATTTTGGATATCCATCAAGTATATCGTGAACATGTCACTATTAAGTTTCTTCTTTTTGGGATCAACTTTACTGCAAAGGGATGTGTAGCGCATTGTGCCACATTTTCCTGTCCTTGGCAGGAACAGGTTGTATGTGGGTTCATGCCACCCCATAAGTGCAATGAGGATGAGTAACCATGAATAGTGGAACTCAGAGCCCCGGTATTGCGCATCCTTGCAGTATTCAAGGAACGAGTTTAGTAGATAAGGGGCCCAACTCATCGAGCTCCCCTTTGTGCACTACGTTGCAGCTGCTACTACTCCTACGAGTACTTATTCTTTTCGACACTTGCACATTAATTTGCAACCGAGAAATATTGTTGCAAATTGTGTCGTAGGATCATTGATTTCGTTGATCCTCATACCTATATTACCCCTCTTTGTGCCCTACTTTTATTTTATCTTGTCTGAAATGGATTTCAACTTAGTCTTGTCGTCTAGGTACTATTCTGGCTTCTCCCCATCTATGGGTAGCCCTATAATTGTTGTGATGAGATCGACGTTGATAGGAACTGGCCTGTCCATCCACAATATGCCTCTGTGCACCCTTGCTAACAGTTGTTTGACACATGTTTTTATGTGTTTCTCACGCCCGAAGTGTAGTATGTCTAATAAGTTCATGATGTCAGTGTTGTACAGTCCTAGGATCCACTGCACAGGCTCCAACAGTGGTGCACCTGATGGGCCTTCTCCCCTATGCTCCAGGTAGCTTTGTGCTGCCAAATCTGGGAACTTTATGGCAACAGAGACATCATGGTTGGAGTATTTAAGTCTACCAAATCCTCCTACCATGTTATTGTCGGTCTTCACTCCCTTGGAAATTTTTGGCATCACTATTGTCAATTCCGCCTGTATGCCCTGCGCACTACTCTCTGCCCATGCCTTCTTCTTCCCTTGTGGGGATGATACCCCACCCTATGGTATGACCTCTTGCTCTATTTTAAGCTCTGGTTCTAGATCTAGGCCCTTGTAACACACCCACGATGGGGCGAGAAATAAATAAGATTTTTGTTCTCCTTACAAGCACAAATCCTTTCTTTTAATGGTCTCTAATTGAGAGGTCAGGGCCTAGCCCTTTTTCCTTTGGATACCTTTGCATAGGACCATATGTGATGACCGAATACCAAGACTATAGGAGGCTAGTTTGGCACTTCAAAACTTCGGCATTCGGGGGTTCTTACTCACACAATCCATTTTCTCCGGTACACTAAACCCCGAAGTGAAGGATCCAACGCCCCGTGTTTCCAATCGCCAATGGCTAGGATGAACTTCGGCACTCCAGAATTCGATATTTTTGGTGTTACTAAACCTATATTCTCCCGAAGTGGTCAACGTCGGGATGACTACCTCGTAGGTCTGACAGCCCATGCCTTTTTGCTCAAATCGGAACTTCGCATTTCAGGATTTTTCGAGACATCTTTATCTATTCCTCCCGATACCTAAATTCCTGAAATCCACTCACGTTAGATTAATGGTCTACAACCCTCCCATAATCCAATGACTCTGTTCAATTTTGCGATTTTAGACTTCACGAGTTTCTACGACTCTTTCTTTTGAAATCCTGAACGTGTTGTTAGAAAAACAGGACCACGGAGCAATAAAATAAAACAAATGCGGAAATAAAACATAAAAGATACACAATACAAGAGAGACACAGATTTACGTGGTTCACCCAGTCTGGGCTACGTCCACCAGAGAAATTGCCAGGTCCTTTCTTTATTATTATCCAGCAAAATGAAGGGATACAACCTACAACAAAACCCACTGTAACTTCCTCTTCTTTTTCTCACAGTCTCCTCTCTCAGAATACAATACTTGCCAAACTACTTAGCCACAATACATTTCCCTCATAAAAGAGGATTTCCTTCTAGGGAAAAAAACCCTAACATAATCTCTATCGTTAGATCTGCGACCTTATAATGAACGGTCCAGATTTACAATGAAATTACAATATACTTTTACAAGGCAATTTTTTCTTCAGGGGCTTCACCCCTAAACCCCCGTTGGGGGCTCGCTTGCCCCCAGACCCCCCAGCCGGGGGGATAGCTCCCCCAGACCCCACAGAAGGGGTAACCCCCCTTTGCACTCCCCCGCATGGAAGAGTGTACATACTTATGGGGTGTAAATACTTCATGGGGTATAAACACGACTGAAAGTAAAAGACCTCTAAATCAGGAAGATAATCAGGCTCCACAACCAACAATTTCCCACTTGGAGACTGATCTCAACAATTCCACCACTGTTGTATATGCTGGACTCTAAACCTTCTTGGACCTGGAAAATTTCTCATCTTCATCTTCATTCTTGAAGACCAACTGAAACTAAGAAAGAACTCAGTTTCTCCCTGGTTACTCCCTTGGTTAACATGTCTATAAGATTCTGGCTAGCGTGTATCTTTTCCAGCTTCAATTGTCCATCTTCCAAGGCGGATCGTATGAAGTGGTACCTCAACTATATATTCTTAGTCTTCGAATGGAAGGATGAGTTCTTTGCAAGGTGAATGGCACTTTGACTGTCACAGTACAACCTGTTGTTCTCCTACTTCTTTCCCAATTCCTCCATAAACCTTTGTAACCAAATCATCTCTTTACTAGCCTCTATAGCAACAACATACTCTGTCGTTGTTTTTGAAAGTGCAACAACCTTCTGCAGTTTCGAAATCCAACTTACTTTTGTTCCACCTATAGTAAAAACATACCCTCCGGTGCTCCTCCTGCTGTCTTTATCACCTACCTTATCTGAATCAACATATCCTTGTAGAAAAGTGTCTGAACCTCCAAAACACAATGCATGTGTAGTAGTACCACTCAAATACTTGAGAATCCACTTTACTGCCTCCCAATGTTCTTTACCTGGATTGTTCATATACCTGCTCACAGCTCCCACTGCATGTGCAATATCTGGTCTTGTGCAAACCATTGCATACATCAAGCTGCCAACTGTTGATGAATATGGGACCCTGGACATGTATTCTATCTCCTCCTGTGTCATGGGACACATTTCCTTAGTTAATTTGAAATGGCTGGCCAAAGGTGTACTAACTGGTTTT
>ML784228.1:890756-915954 GCA_009831015.1 Picea engelmannii | reverse complement strand
CCCCCGCGTGGAAGAGTGTACATACTTCTGGGGTGTAAATACTTCATGGGGTATAAACACGGTTGAAAGTAAAAGACCTCTAAATCAAGAAGATAATCAAGCTCCACAACCAACACGTGTGAATAAGAGAAATGTTGATCTTTCACCACGTGTCCTTCCCAACACCAATGGCTAGGATCAATTTTGTGAGTTCATATTTCACAATTTTCCATGACTCTTGCCTTTGAAATCTTTGACCTGCAAATCAACAAAATGTTGATCTTTCGCCACGTGTCCTTCCCAGCACCAACGGCTAGGATCAATTTCACGAGTTTGGATTTTGCAAACTCTCTCGACTTTTCTCTTTGACTTCTTCACTCTGCGAGTCAGCAAAATGATGACCCTTTGCCACGTGCCCTCCTTGACAATGGATGGTCTCGATGATTTCAGAACTTGTCTCGTGCACCTTCCTCCATATCCAATGACTATTGGTACACACGCCAAATCTGACGGCTCAGATCTATTTCTCTGTGCGCACTCCTGTGTGCCTGGACGTGAATTTCAACGGTCCAGATCTTCCCTCTACATCTTATCTGATTGTCATTGTGCTACTCCTCCTAAGATTTGGCACCTTTCTTCCCAGACTTGGAATATTTCGATGCTTCAAAGGCCTCGATCTTTGCTTCCTCTGCGAGCCCTGTGACCTTGGGTCTCACCTACATTCTGGAAACACTATCCCTCATGAGATTTGAAGCTTTACATAGTTCTAAGGGAACTCGGTCTTCTACTTCCTTAGAAGACTTCTGGTGGCCCTTCTGGCACACTTTGCGCTTATCTCTTCTGAGCTTGGTTCTTAGGGGATTTTGAGTTTCCACATACTCTTGTGGTAATCTGCTTGTGTCAGATTGATGGTCTATGACCTTCCTTGATCTAACGGTCTAGATCACATTGCAACTTCAGGTTTAATAAGTTTTAGTCATGCCAATGTGCAAATCCCCGATCTTTCCAATCTGACGGTCAAGGATGATGCTGATAGATTCTTAGATCTACGTTCCAGGTCATTTCATGACGTCGAATGTTGGAGGTTTTGGCCACTCCAACTCACAATTCTCCTGAAGCACGAATCTCCGATCTCATAGATCGGACGGTCAAGAAGGAACCCGAAGGATCTAGAGACCCACGGTCCAGATCATTTCGTGACTTTGGATGTCGGAGGTTTTACCTCCCTTATGACGAATTCACTCAATTCGTCGAACTTGTGGAGACTGCAGGAGTTGAAGCGTTAACGCGTGTGCTCCTTCTTCAAATCTAACAGTCATGACAAACCTTGGAACCTCCCGAATGGATTTCATCCATTCATCTCCAAACGAAAGGATGTTCCTTTTCGATACTTAAAACTCTCTATCCTTCCTAAGATTTGTTAGTTATGAAGGACTTAAGAGTGTTGCGCTCTTTCTCTTAGACTTAATCACTTAGAAGGGTCTTCTGCACATCTCTTGTGCTCCTTCATCAAATCTATGACTTGAGTGTTTCTTGGTCTCTGCTAGCCTCGCAGAGAGCCTATGCGCATCTGCACTACCTCTCCTGAGCTTAACCCACTCCATCCTCCAATGGAATTAGAATGATAGGAGGGTCGACATGCACACATGAAACTATACCTAAGGTTGACGAACTCACAGTTTGTGGCTCTAGCTTAAGCCACCACAAAACACAATCATTTATGAGAACAAGCCCTGCCTGAACCATATAATTTCTTACTTGCCTAATTACACAACCAAGTAGAAATATAAGGGATACAGTATATCCATTAAGCAATCATGCACATTTTTGAAAAAATTCACAGTATATCCAATTTCAATACACAGTTATAGCTCAATTACACGGGGTAGGAGAATACTTATCTATTAGAGGTTGTCACCAACTAACTGACTATGGGTGTTCTTCCTTCCACCCTACCATAGGCTCAGAGGCATTCACTCTTAGTACTCTGGCCACCCCCATTCCAAGCCATGATATCACCAGGGAACTCTCGTGGTTCTCAAGGATTCTTTCTCTGTTCAACTTCCACTTAGGTTTTGTTCTCTGCAACTTTCAGAGATTTCTCTTTGTTATGGCCTCGACAAGGTTTATCAAATACTCACTCAACATCACGATTGCGGAATTCTATTTAGTATCCCCCTTGAGATCTCCGCGCATCTCCCCTACGAGCTTGCACCCTCTTTTTTTCTCTCTTCTCTTCCCATTCCTGTGTGTATGTATCTTACCTTTCTTTTTTCAGAAGGAAGATTAGGGCTGCTTGGTCTGCCAGACCCTATGGTACTTTGGGCTGACGTTCTGCAGCTAGACCATGCTCCCATTCATGGGGGTGGTTGATAATTCAACCACTGGTCCTTTCTTCATTAACTGATTTCTCTCCTTGGGATCCGAAGGAGTTTTATCATCCACATCAAGGGAAATTTGGGGTTATTTGATATAATGAAACCTCTCATATAGTTTTCACATTCTTCCTCTGGTGATATCATGGCTATTACTTTCAAGGCTTCACCCCCACAGTTAGTTATTGGAAACTCAAACAATAATACATTTACATTGTCCACATGCCTTAGCATGGAAATTCCTATTTTATAATTAATTACAAATTGGGGGAAACAGGGTGTTACAATCNAAAGGAATACTATCCTCAGTGTTCTTTCTCAAAAACACCTATCATGTCTATCTCATTCAGTTGTCTAAGAAATCTCAATCCTTCTTTCTCGGTCAGGTTCTTTTTCAGACCCTTAATCTTGGTCACCTTCTTTCAATAATTCTTGGACAACAAGCACGCTAATCATAGTCTCATGAGAAAACATTGCATAAAAATTTCTAGGAAATTTTTCATAATCTTCGCACAATAATTATCTACGCAGTTTGTGGATTTGTATCCACATGGTTGTTTTGTTATCCAGATCATTGTTTTTCCTTGACATACCCATTGGGTGCATGATCCCAATAAATAGTTCACAAGAACTATCAAGGTTTCATCTACCTTGCGGTCACTCACTCTCTAGGCCCAGGCCCAGGCCCAGGCTCAGGCATCCCCTTCTCTGTTATACAGTCCCTCGGGTGATCCCTCTTGCCTTGCCAAGGTTTTCTCTCACAGGAATAACTACCCACTGTGTGAATGATACCAATAGTTTACAATAACTATTAAGGTATCCTCTACCTTGCGGTCACTCACCCTCCAAGCCCAGGCTTAGGCATCCCCTTCACTACTATACAGTCCCTCGAGCGATCCATATTGCCTTGCCAAGGTTTTCTCACATAGGAATAATTCCAGAGACTCTATCGAGTATTGCAGTCGATGTGTCCCTCAAAATTTATCCGCCGAGGCATCCCTCCGACTTGTGTTACCTCAACAGAATGTATTTCAAGTGATCATGGATTATCACGGGGTTCTCATGGTTCAGCAATAGCCATTTTTTATCATCTGTCCTTTCTGGATAGATCTTTTCTTCCAGCTCAACGAAACTTAGGGATGAAGGTTACTCCCTTTTTCACCTATATCACAGGTATACAAAAAAATTCATGAAATATCATTATAAATTTTAAATTCAAAATTTTCTTATAAATCAGTCACCCACAGATTTCCAAATTCCACATTTTGTTTTCATATCTTTTCCGCACAGGAACCAGATTCACAAGCATGGGACTTTCTTCCCCATAACATTTTAGCTCAGCAGGAAATCAGTCTTCCTTATGTCTTACAACATTTCCATATCCAAGACTTTTTCTTCCTGCAATTCATTCCTCAGCTAAACAAATTGTTAGTTCTCATGCACATTATATTTTAATTTCACCTTTACAATGTCATCACAAAAATTTCAGAATTGTGCATACTAACAATCAAATTCACTTTCTCAAAAGGAAATTCCATTCCTTGCAGTTTGGCTCAGCAGGCAATTGGTCTTCCTTATGGGCTTACAACACTGCCATATCGAAGACCCTTTTCCTCCTATAGTTCATTCTTCACCCATCCAAACAAATTGTTAGCCTCTCATGCCTCCATGTATATATATATATATATATATATATATATGTGTGTGTGTGTGTGTGTGTGTGTGTGTATTCAAAACCATGCATACTAATAGTTCATCACATCTACATAAACATAAAAAGGGGATTTCAATCCTTGCCTATGCCTCATTTCAATCATACCATACCTTTCAAAACGTAATTCAACATTTCAAGGGATTTTAACAAATGTGCCAATATTCATGGCCACATTCATACCCAATGCACTCTTGCATTGTCTCCAAGTTCGTCACACTTTATGATCGGTTCTTGTCCATGGGGTGTTGGGATTTAACCAACCTTTCCCTCATATGGCTTATTCATTTTCATTCACTCTTACATCAAGACCATGCTTCCTTCTATAGGTTGTTCATGTTCCCAAATCAGTACACATGAAACTCAATAGTTTCACATGAATTCCTTTAAGCATTCTTCCTTCATTAATAACCAGGGTACCAACACTCATGGCCACCCAAGAAATTATCTTAGTAAAGGTTTTTGATGTTTTGAGTCAAGAGAGAGATCATTTGGTTCAAATGTTGTTGCATCATACAATTATTCTTCACCGCATAGGTTCACACCTCAAACATTCGGGTTCTTCTTCCCGAAACATACCCTACTTGGGTATCCATGGCATACAACTTCCCTCTCAAATTTCGTGTATAACACGAGACAGTAAAATATTTTAGAAGGGTTTCTCACTTGAATCCTTTCATACCCTGAGCCACATAAGCATGAACATTTTTATACATGTTCTTGGCTACTAGCACTCTCTTTCTAATCTTTACCCCATTAGCAGTGCTTTAGTGGGGTTTTTATATAGTCCTGTCAACAATCTTTCGACCGCAACCTGCCCATGGTCACCCTTTGCTTGAGGTTTCCCGTCATTGGCAAATGTCTTCCTCAATAGCTCCAATTCCTTTCTATACATAGCATGCATCATCATAGTCACAATTACATTAGTTGTAATATTAAACAAAATGCATGTATCATAACACTTGAATTCATAAAACATCTTCAAAATGTCCTAGCATATCTTGATGCACTTCATCACATTATCCTCAAATGTTTCCACAAGTGCAACATAACACATTTCGATTGTATCTTCAGCCATACAATCCTTATCACTATGGTGTAAAAACATTTACTTTTATTAGTAAATCAGTTTTCTCATTCAAGAGAAAACATAATACTCATCAAGGAAGAATTGAGGACTCTCCCCTTCTTCCAACTCTTTCTACACCGGCTGGGAATTTTCGGCCCAGTTGAGTTATCTCTAAGGCCTCACTACCTTTTCTTAATCATGGCTTCAACCAAGACTAATCATTTAAACGTACTCATTTGTTCACTTAATCACACTCAAGGAGTTTACTTTCCTTTCACCAACTATATCGGTTTCCATAACTGCTCTTTTAATCCTATGACTCTGTTAAACAATTTAGGGTTCTTAGGGTGAGGAAAGTGTTCCTACTTTACTTATGCAATCTACTTTTTATTGTGATATTTCTGCTCTTTTCCCGAGCATCCTTGGTTAGGCCTCACCCTAACCCTTTTTTGGAATACAACAGCATGCTTTAATAGCAAACTTTTTGCTCATAATGGATCATGAACCTGTTCATCTAGCACATTACCATTCGGTCATCGGGATGGTCAATAATAATTTATTAGTCTTCTACTCATTATGTGATGTTTTTCAAAATGTAATACATGATTATGGTATATATATATGTATTCATATAAGCTTGTGGCTTACAGCTTAATTCTCAGCAGTCATTAAGGTTGTGAATTTGTTTTCCTGACAGAGTCTTCACACAGTTCCTCCACAGGGAACTCCTTCAGCATGAAACTTCTTTATTGCATATCCATCACTATCTGTGCTAGACTCAACCTTGAGTTAGCCTTTATCTGTTTACCAAACATTCCTTAATGAATATAAACATGCATCTTTGTCATGTACCTAATTACGTATTCTAGTTTTGTTAACTTACATCCATGATGTATTTAACCATATTCATAATCCTAAGCCTGCATGTAGTTGTCATAGGTATATTTTACAGCCCACATACATATTTACTTTTAAGATCAGTTAACTCAATATTGTTCACAATCCTTCTCACGTTATTCCCAAAGGCATAATCATTTGCCTCTTATTATGAAAACATATCATCTTTTCTTATTTACCCTTATATCTAATCATATTAGTATTCCCTCAGAAAAGGGAATACACTCCCCTCAAGCTATTACTTGGAACAGAACTTTCGTGACTCTTCATAATGGGGTCAACCATGCATCCATAGTATTTGTTTGATCTGGACAAGAGCGATTTTTGCTTTATATTTCCCTCATTTAGGTAGTCAGCTCGTGCCTTTAGTATACCTATATTCTTACATCATACATGTGCATCACTTGTACATGAAATATCATTCATACCTAACTGGTATTAAATTAGGATTTATATCAAGAAGCTTCATAATGCATTAAATACATGCACTCAAGTATAAAACACACAAACCTAACCAAACATTTATCATGCAAGCTCATTGTGTTGGCCCTTGACCAAGTTTTGAGGATCCTTGGTCATGTTTGACCTATTTTTGGGACTTCGACAAGCTGTCAAAGGTGGAGCGCAAGACGAAGCGGAGATTGCGGGATCTCAACCCCTTTTAGGGCCCTTATTGGGATTCAGGATTACGTAATGGGTATGGGAATGTCGGCCCATGGGTTTACCCATGCTTAGGACTATTTTGTAATGTATAAATAAGTAGCTAGGCGAAGTAAGTAGAGAGCTACAAGTTCGATCTGTGTGATCAAAAGTGCTAAGTGTTGAATAGATATTGCTTTTGTGCATATTGTATGAGGCTTGCAGAGCTCAGTGCAAGCGAGTATAAGAGATTGAGAAGAGGCTTAGTGATATAACCTAGCCCAAGGAAGGAGTATCTAGCGAGGTGCACAAATCTCATGTCCTCTATGGAGTAGGGTTTTTGTGTCTCTGTGCATGTAACTGATTGAAGAAGCTAATAAAGAAGACAAAGAGTTGGTGGACGTAGCCCCAGGGTGGGGGTGAACCACGTACATGTTGTGTTGCTCTGTTTTGTGTGATGTGTTGAAGTGTTTATATGTTAACTTTCTTAGTGCTTGATATAGATGAATGGTAGATATATATGTTAATACTATGTGCTTAATAGTATGGATGAATACTAGATCTGGCTTATGTGGATGTGCTTAGTGCTTGAATATAGTAGATCTGGTCAATTACTACAATGCTTTGTAATTAGGGTTTAACTGCATTGTAACTAAGACTGGATATAGATGAATGTTAACTGTTGAGTACTCTGTTAAGTGTTAGACTCACAGATCTGTTTCCTAGCTAAGGTTGCAGACATATGAGTCCTGCAACCACCCCTTCCTCTACCTCTAGTGAGACTTCATCTACTTCGCAAGTGTTTCTGAAAGGGCCAGTAGTTAGGGTTTTGTTGGTGTGATGTTGTAGCATTGAAGCATGGGTCTGCCCCTATGCCAACAAATGGTTCTGTTGTTGGGACCTGAAACTGTGATTGTTGGGAACTGAAGAAAAAGGATCTTTGTTGGAAGATCTTAACTGAAAAAGAGAAAATCTCTGTGCATAGAACTGTTGCCCTAATTCACAACACTACTTGATCTGTGGAGCTTTGTGCCAAGAGGAAGGGTCAAATCTGAAGAAAAAAAGGTCAGATACGAAGAAAAGAGGTAAGATTTGGGAGCTTTGTGCCCTGATAAAGGTGAAAGTGAGACTAAAGAGGTAAGACCTATAAGATTTGTGCTTTGTAGAAGTAAGATAAGTGGAAATGTTTGTTTCTAGAGTATGAATCTAGGTATGTTTGATAAGGTTTTTCCTAGCTTGAAAAGTAGGGCACTGATAGAAGAAAGAAGATTTGATATGAGTAGATTTGATAAGAATATTGAAAGATATGTTATACCTATGCATAGAGAGAATGTTTGGACTAAAAATGGATGTAGGACCCTAGAAAGAATTTGTTGTAGGATAGATACCATGATCCTAGCGCACAGTACAGGAGAGACTAGGGATCATTTAAGAGAAAGAGAGGATTAACCCTTTGTTACAGTTGCAGAAAACTAAGACATCTTGCTAAGGAATTCCTTGGAAGAAGACCTAGTTGCCTCTGTTGCAAATTTATGGACCATGAAGTATTGGATTTCCCTCGAATGATTACTAAGGTTGAAAGGATGAATATGAGACAAGAAGACCACGAGAAATATCAAGCAACTAATATTATGTAAGAACCCTAGAAAGAATCAGAAAAAGTATTGCTACAGATGAAAGAAACCCTGAATGACCACCGACATATCAACTTATCAAAGATCTTCAAAGAAAAAGAGTGCATTGAAACAAGAATAGGAGACTTTGAAATTGACTATGTTCTGGATGAGGAAACATAGGTGAATATCATGACAGAAAGAACTTGAGAAATTTTAGGGGAGCCTGCTATGATTCCTTCATTGGGAGGAGTAGGATTATTCAGAGGAAAATTGATAACCCGATGTGGAAGACTTACCCAGATATCTATGAGTGCTCATGGAACTTCGACAAAGGAATAATTTGAAGTTATTAAATTTATTGAGAACAACACTCCATTTTCTATGTTACTAGGAAAACCTTGGGTTGACAAAGATCAGTCCATAAGGAAAGAAGAAGAATTCTTAGAGAAGAAGAAGCAAGAGTTAAAATATTTCATGACTAGGAGGATCACACACTTGATTGAAAAACATGAGAACCGAGCAAAGATATTTAAATCCAGAGACTTGGATGTCAAAGTTGCAAGAACACAAGAGGAATCACAAGAGACTGAAATACCTACCCCAGATAGAGAAGAATTATTACCCTTGAATCTTAGGAAAGAATCTCAACAACGCGAAGTTACTATGCCAAAAGAAGACAAGAATCAGAATGAAAAAAGGAATACCAATACGAAGCTCAATGGAAAGAAGGCTAGAAAACTAAGTAAGAAGAGAGCTAATATCAAAAAGTTACAGAAGGTTCAAGAGGGAACTTCGCAGAGGGAAAATTTGCAAAATTGGAACTTCGTCGGGATATCAGAATGACGTCACATGGCACTTCTCCATGGCGATGCAATATAGTTGTTGCGAACATTATAACCGTTAGACCGATGCCCCGAATGGGTAGAAAGGAATTTATGGTCAGATAGTTTTCCATCAGACCATTGGGACCGCACCGTAATGGACATAACTGAGTTAATGGAAACTTATCGCTCGTTGGAGAGATTTGTTTCTTCGTTATCTATTTATTCCGTCGAGCCTTGCACTGAGAAAACTTTTCCTAACTGTGAATCTGAGCCTACATATTAGTTTATTTCACACAGTGATCATTGCGCTATTTCCATCCATCATGTTGCATTGAGAAGTTACTCTTTGAACCCAAGATATTCAACCATGAGTGTGTATTTCCGAAGAACTTAGCGCCCTCGAAGAGTCTGTGAAGGAATTTCTCATCGACCTCATGAATGAGAGATTCATGTCTAAAAGAGTGATGTATGTGGGTGTACAAGCGTCATCGACGAGAGTAGTGAAAGCCTCTCCATCGACTGCTCGTAGAGATGGACCATCCTGACCATCAGTGGAAAAGAGAATCAAACACAGATATGACCTAGAAAATGTGAAGTTGATCCCAATCATATTGCCCAACTACATCCTACCTCTGGCTAGCTCGGTGAGTCATGATAGTGTGCCAAGATATTTTGAGTACACCATGGTTATTGCGTACCTCTCGAAGGGGATATGCACAATGAGAGCACATCAGGACAAGATCTCAACTTTGAAGTTCAGCGACTTCAACCTTAGAGACTGCAAGAACTATAGTATGCTCACCCTATATAAATACCTGACCAGGATGAAGGGGAATAATTTGAAGATAATCGCCCAACCGTGGATGATGAACCTCACCCAATCCACCCTGTTAAATGTAATTAAAATATCGCACTTTAGAGGGCACCAAGAAGTCAACGCCTATGTCAAGCTACTCCTTTCATGTTACCATGGCAGCTACTTATGGCTAGACCTCTGTATCAAAGTCGATCCGACATTGATCAATAGGATCACAAGATTGAGTATGCAAGGACTTGATCCACATGAATTCTATCCAGGAAAAGCCATAGATTGCATGCTAGCACAGAAGATCAAGGATACATATGATGATGTTGAGAAGGGGACATGAGGCTACAAGGTAGCTTCCATCCAGAATGGTGCAGTGCGCCTAGCATGCCAATTAATCGCATGAAAGATAGTAAGGAAGAACCAACCCACGTAGGTCACAGGCTTTGTCGTTGACCTTCCAGGGAAGTGCGTGGAAGGTCTACAGATGAAATGGGCGAAGTACCTAGTTAATCAACTAGAACTAGACTACCACGAAGCACAGGATCAGGGCTACGAGTTTCACTTTAGCTGTCTCCTGATCCTCATCGCCTTTGTTTCCTTGGAGATGTCAGAAGGTGCGACCTTTCCGGATATTGAACCGTACAAGCCACATGTTTTGAAGTTCACCACACTCTAGTAGTCGAGCGATATGAGTAAGCAGTGGAAGTCAAACGTTGTTTTTCACACATATTACCTTCAACTGAAGAGAGCCATCGAATCTGAACCTTGCATGACTCTGAACACCTTATAGAGGTTCCAACCCCTGATGAAGTTCTACATAAATCGACACTTCATATACATTACAGCGTGAGCCTATGAACATAAGGAGTAGCTTCAGTCATACTACAAACTCATGGAAGAGGACCTTGAGGAGATCACTAAGGACTGGTCGGCATACCTCCTTATTCCTACAGACCCTGCAAAGATGTCCGACCCTGACAGCCCAGAGACCATGCACAAAGAACATTATACACCCGGACATGATAGAAGGAAGAAAATCAAAGAGGTCCAAGACTTAAGAAGTGCCTCAGGAAAGACTGCTTCAGTATCACCTGACCGAGGGGGTAATGACACAATAGAAGAGATAAATGGCAAAGAAGCTGAACATAAACAAGGAAAAGTAACACCGCCCAGAGACGAGGTTGATCCCCTGAATAAGAGGAAGGTTTCTCCCCCGAAACCTTCTTCCTGGAAGAAATCTAGAGCCACCATGACCAAGATGAAGACTGTGCTCACTACCGATGATTTTGACTTCATCATAGCAGCCCTAAATGATGCTTTGCTGGAAATCATAGAGAAACAAGAAACTAAGCAGGAGGAAATACAAAACAAAATTAAGGTTGACCTCCGAGGGGTACAATAGGCCCTTCATCCCATCCGTGCAATGTCCACTGTACCCCTGTCATTGGGAGAACTAGAGTTGGGAGATGAGCCAGCCCAACTCCGTCGATTAGCCGATGCGGTCAAAGCTCACCTTCGATGAGAACAAGAATAAATAGAACAAGCCACCCAGGCCTTAAATCAAGTGAAATGAGTACTCTTATAACAATTTCGAGTTGCAGAGAAGGAGAAGTTTTCTCTCTAGACAAGGTTTGATGAAGAGAAAGCACAGATGCAACAAGAAAAAGAACAGTTTCTCGCAGAGAAAATCGAAGTGAAAGAAGCAGTCAACAGAGCACTTCCCTCTGTGACATGATTAGAACCATAAGAAGAAGATCGAGTCTCACATAAAGTAGATCATCTCGCAGAAGCTATCTAGTAGCTACAACAACGAATAACATACTTATAGGTCTGCACCGTACCCGACACCCCACGGGATATAAGGGATCAAAGAGAAGCAACTGTTCGAAGCACAATTGAGAGAATAAAGGCCCTTGGGATGGAATGTAAGCAACTCAATTATCATAGTGCCCACACCTATGAGAAACTCACTAAGAATCCAAAACTTAAGGCACTGGAGTTGCAGCTCCAGGAGGCGATGTATCAAGAAGAAACAATACAGACACAGTTGAATCCCCTGTTAGCTGTTGAAAGAATGAAGCGATCCCAAGAGCAGTGAATTGCCCAGCAACAAATCCATACCATTCAAATAAATGCCATGGAAGTGACTTAGAGACTCCAACATGTATAGGATGAGGATTATCAACTATTCACAGAGATCGAAGGTCGAGGAGCGGAACTAGAGAAAGTCGTCACTGCAGCTGAACAATGCCTAGAGGGACCTGTCAACGAAGAATTCATACAAGATTTTACTTAAAAAGAGGCCATGGAACAACAACAAGTCGAAGTAGCTCGATCCAAGATCAAGGATTTTGAGGCAGAATTAACCAGATAAGAGTGACTCGGGATGAGTCACAGGTGAGTGTTGGGGCCTGTTGGCCCTTGACTAAGTTTTGAGGATCCTTGGTCATGTTTGACCTATTTTTGGGACTTCGATAGGCTGTCAAAGGCGAAGTGCAATATGAAGCAGAGATCATGGGATCTCGGGCCCTTTTAGGGCCCTTATTGGGATTCGAGATTATGTAATGGGTATGGGAATGTCAGCCCATGGGTTTACCCATGCTTAAGCCTATTTTGTAATGTATAAATAAGTAGCTATGCAAAGTAAGTAGAGAGATACAAGTTCGATATGTGTGATCGAAAGTGCTAAGTGTTGAATAGAGATTTATTTTGTGCATATTGTATGAGGCTTGCAAAGCTCAGTGCAAGTGAGTATAAGAGATTGAGAAGAGGCTTAGTGTTGTAACCTAGCCCGGGGAAGGAGGATCTAGCGAGGTGCGTAGATCTCCTGTCTTCTGCGGAGTAGGGTTTTTGTGTCTTTGTGCATGTAACTGATTGAAGAATCTAATAAAGAAGATGAAGAGTTTGTGGACGTAGCCCCAGGGTGGGGGTGAACCATGTACATGTTGTGTTTCTCTGCTTTGTGTGATGTGTTGATGTGTTGATGTGTTGATGTGTTTATATATTAACTTGATTAGTGCTTGATATAGATGAATGGTAGATAGATATGTTAATACTATGTGCTTAATAGTATGGATGAATACTAGATATGGCATGTGTGGATGTGCTTAGTTCTTGAATATAGTAGATCTAGTTGATAAGTTTAATGCTATGTAATTAGGGTTTAACTGTGTTCTAACTAAGACTATATATAGATGAATGTTAACTGTTGAGTGATTTGTTAAGTGTTATAATCACAGATCTGTGTCCCAACTAAGGTTGTAGACATCTGAGTACTGCAACCACCCTTGCCTCTACCTTGGGTGAGACTTGATCTGCTTCGCAGGTGTTGCTGAAAGGGCTAGTAGTTAGGTTTTTGTTGGTGCGTTGTTGTAGCGTTGAACCTTGGGTATGCCCCTATGCCAACACATTACTTGCACCCCTTCCATGTCATTCACACACATGGACATATCTGACTACTATGTCCTTTTTCCAAGGATCTTCCAAGCATCCTTATGATCATGTATACACATTTGTGTATATGTAGGTTCATATATTGCACCTTTTTACCTAATGCATTCACTTGATAGTTTAATTTCATCATTAGTGTCCTTTAGTTTGAGACTTCAGACACTTACAAGACTAATCACATTGTCATACCTCGTGTTGGTGTTGCCTTCTCTCGTGGCTATAACCAACCAGGGTCACTTTCCTCTTTATGCGACAACGTCTTAGCAAGAAAACCTCCTTGCCTCAACGTCCATAGGCTCTTAACCATCTCACTTTTCTCTAGTCATGAGGAGTTATATACTTCTATTTTAATATAAAGCAGTAACTATAATTTCCAAGGATCCTACATGATCCTATCATATTTCCTTTATTCCCACAAAGGTATTAACCATCATAAAATCCACCATCATCAGTTCATGGAGTTCCAACTACCCATGCTTAGAAGTAGTGTTACAAACACCAGGTCATCCATCCTTCGGGATTCAACTGTCATTGACAGAACCCTACCACCTTCAGCTATCCAAATTCAAGTCTTATTATAAACTTTAATTATCACATCCCTACTCTAGTAAGAGTAGTTATAACTTTGACAAGGGTTAAAGAAATTATTCTGCTGAAATTCAACAAGAATTCCCAAAATCACAAGTTCAATCTGTAGTCCTTCTCCTCAAGGAGTAAATGCAGATAACAATATCTCCTTATGCGACTCGTACATGAGCCCAAGCAGGCCAAGTGTTGTAACCATGCTCTGATACCAATTTGTAACACACCCATGATGGGGCGAGAAATACATAAGATTTTCATTCTCCTTACAAGGACGAATCCTTTATTTTAATGGTCTCTAATTGAGAGGTCAAGGCCTAGCCCCTTTTCCTTCGGAAACCTTCACATAGGACCATATGCAATGACTAAATACCAAGACTATAGGCGGATAGTTTGGCGCTTTGAAACTTCGGCATTCAGGGGTTCTTACTCACACAATCCATTTTCCCTGGTACACTAAACCCCGAAGCAAAGTATTTGGCACCCTGTGCTTCCCATCGCCAACGTCTAGGATGAACTTCGACACTCTGACCTTCAGGATTTTTGGTGTTACTAAACCTCTATTCTCCCAAAGTGGTCAACACCGGGATGAATACTTCACGAGTTTCTACGACTCTTGCCTTTGAAATCCCCAACATGTGAATCAACGAAATGTTGATCTTTCACCACATGTCCTTCCCAACACCAGCGACTAGGATCAATTTCGTGAGTTCAGATTTCACAAGTTTCCACGAATCTTTCCTTCGAAATATTCGACGTGTGAATCAGCAAAATGTTGATCTTTTGCCACGTGTCCTTCCCAACACCAATGACTAGGATTAGTTTCGCAAGTTTGGATTTCGCGAACTCTCTCGATGCTGCTCTTTGACTTCTTCACTCTATGAGTCAGGGAAATGATGACCCTTTGCCAAGTTCCCTCCTTAACAACAGACGATCCGAATGATTTCAGAACTTGTCTCGTTCACCTTCCTCTGTATCCAACGACTATTGGTCCACATGCTAGATCCGGTGGTTCAAATCTGTTTCTCTGCCTGCACTCCTGTGTGCTTGGATGTGAAGTTCAACGGTTCAGATCTTCCCTCTGCATATTATCTGATGGTTGTTGTGCTCCTCCTCCTAAGCTTTGGCACCTTTCTTCCCAGACTTGGAATATTTTGATGCTTCAAAGGCCTCAACCTTTGCTTCCTCTGTGAGCCCTGTGACCTTGGGTCTCACCTATGTTCTGGAAACACTATCCCTCCTGAGATTTGAATATTTACTCATTTTTAAGGGAACTCGGTCCTCTTCTTCCTTAGAAGACTTATGGTGGCCCTCCTGGCACACTTTGCACTTATCTCTTATGAACTTGGTTCATTTCGAGTTTCCACATACTCTTGCGGTAATCTTATTGTTTTAGATCGACAGTCTATGACCTTCCTTGATCCAATGGTCCAGATCACATTGCAACTTTGGGTTTCAGAAGTTTTAGTCACGCCAACATGCAAATCTCCCGACGTGCAAATCATCGATCTTGCCAATCCTACAGTCAAGGATGGTCTCAATAGATTCTTAGATCTACGGTCCGGGTCATTTCACGACGTCGGAGGTTTTGGCCACTCCAACTCACAATTCTCCTGAAGTGTGAATCTTCGATCTCGTAGATTGGACGGTCAAGAAGGAACCCAAAGGATCCAGAGACCCATGGTCTAGATCCTTTTGCAACTTAGGACGTCGGAGGTTTTACCTCCCTTACGAAGGATTCACTCAATTCGCCGAACTTTCAAAGACTGAAGGAGTCGAGGTGTTAACGCCTGTGCTTCTTCTTCAAATATAACGGTCGTGACATACCTTGAAACCTCCCAAACGAATTTCATCTATTCATATCCAAACGAAAGGATGTTCCTTTTCGATACTTAAAACTTGTTATCCTTCATGAGCTTCCTCAGTTATGAAGGACTTAAGAGCATTGTGCTCTTTCTCCTGGACTTAATCACTTAGAAGGGTCTTTTGCACATCTCTTGCACTCCTTCATCAAGTCTAGGACTTGAGTGGTTCTTGGTCTCTGCTAGCCTCGCAGAGAGCCTGTGCGTATCTGCACTACCTCTCCTAAGATTAGCCCACTTTGTCCTCCTAGGGACTCAAAACAATAGGAGGGTCGACATGCGTACATGAAACTATACTTAAGGTTGACGAACTCATAGTTTGTGGCTATGTCTTAAGCCACCATGGAACACAAGCATTTATGAGAACAAGCCATGCATGAACCATATAATTTCTTACTTTCCTAATTACACAACCAAGCAGAAATAGAAGGGATACAATATATCCATTAAGAAATCATTCACATTTCTAAAAAAAATCACAGTATATCCAATTTCAATACACAGTTACAACTCAATTACATAGGGTAGGAGAATACTTATCTATTACAGGTTGTTGCCAGCTAACTGATTATGGGTGTTCATCCTTCCATCCTACCATAGGCTTAGAGGCATTCACTCTTATCACTCTGGCCACCCTCGTGCCAAGCCATGATATCACCAGGGAACTCTCTCAGTTATCAAGGATTCTTTCTCTGTTCATCTTCCACTCGGGTTCTATTCTCTGCAGCTTTCAAAGATTTCTCTCTGTTATGGCCTCAGCAAGGTTTATCATATACTCACTCAGCATCAAGCTAGCAACTTTCTATTTGTTATCCCCCTAGAGAGCTCTGTGCATATCCCCTATGATATTTCACCCTCACTTTTTCTCTCTTCTCTTCCTGTTCCTCTGTGTATGTATCTTACCTTTCTTTTGTTAGAAGGAATCTCGAGTCTGCTTGGTTTGCCAGACCCTGTGGTACTTTGGGTTGACATTCTGTAGCTATAACATGCTCCCATTCATGGTGGTGGTTGATAATTCAACCAATGGTCCTTTCTTCATTAATTGATTTATCTCCTTGGGTCCAAAGGAGGTTTATCATCCACATCAAGGGAAATTTGGGGTTATTTGATATAATGAACCCTCTCGTATAGTTTTCACATTCTTCCTCTAGTGATATAATGGCCAGTACTTTCAAGGATTCACCCCCACATTCAGTTATTGGAAACTCAAACAATAATACATTTACATTGTGCACATGCCTTAGAATGGAAATTCTTATTTTATGATTAATTACAAATTGGGGGAAACAGGGTGTTATATCCCTATTGTGTGGAACCCATGGCCGTCTCTTCTTGTTGCAACCCTTTTCCCCTAGACATGTTGGATTCCATCTGTTCGATGTCCTCTTCCAGCTGCTCCGGCTCCTGTGCGGGTTCCTTCTCCTCTTCCACATGAAATGTGGTCTGATCGTACTCCGGTATGTGGATTTCTTCCACATCCACCATTGTGGGCATCTCGTTTGTTCTGGTTTGTGGCACCCAAGTGCTTCTCTGTGTGTTTCATCCGGTTCTGCTCAGCACTCCAACCCTCGGTAGTGACATGGTGAGGAAATCTAAACTATAGGGTTCCAAATTGACAGATGGTAGCGCAAATTCGCACTATGTCTCTCTTCCACTTGGCTTTTCATTCTTCTCCTTAGAAAATAATACAATTGGTTACTTCCCCCGCCTTTTTCTGATGTTATAGTGGGACAGAGAAGTGATAGTTGTGTTTCAATGATAGTTGTCACTTCTTCACTTTTTTTTGTGTTTCCTGCATGTTGTACCTTTCTACCTGTTAGTTTCTCTTATGTGCACAATGTTTTCGAACCCTATTTTTCTTGCAGTGCATTGTTCTATTCTACTAGTTCTATTCTATTAAGACCCTCCATGTGCATCGATCTGTTTTTATTTTTATCCCCTTTTTACTTTTTATGGATTTCCTTCTTTTTCTTCTTTTTATTTGTTTTTCTCATTTTCTCTCCCTTACTTCTACTATAATACACTATATACATATCTTCTTACTGTATGGTAACTTTCTAAGTACTAGGAGGTTGATTGTCCCTATGCAGTTTCAGTCAAATCCCATTGATCATTCCTCTGAGTTATGTACATCCTAAATCTTTCAACTATACATCTCGCTCATTTCTGACAGTCTTCACTTCATATGGTCCCAACCAATGCGTTCTGAATTTTCCTGGATGCTGAAGAAATTTACTGTCATACACCAAGATTAGGTCTCCCTCCTTGAAACTCTTCCTTTTAATATGCCTTTCATGCCAAGCTTTGTTCCTTTCTTTTTGTACTTCTTGGTGTAATCCTTCTAGAATCATATCTTCTTCCATATCCATCAGCTGACTTAGCCTTTCTTGTACTACGCCTCATTCTGTCATGTTGGTGATTGCTTCTACGCGTAGAATAGGTACCAAAAATTCTAATGGCACCACTACTTCTTGTCCATACACCAACCTGAATAGTGTATTTCCTTTCAAATTTTTGCATGTAGTCATGTATGCCCATAATACTGCTAGTATCTTCAAGTGCCAATCATCCCTGTTGACATTGCTGATTTTTGTCAAAGCATTCTTTAGGATCTTATTAAAGGCTAGCATTGTTCCATTTAATTGAGGGTGATAAGGTGTACTCGTTTTATGATAGACTTCAAACTCCTTGGTCATAGCCTTGATAGTAATATTGATGAAGTGAGTTCCTTGTTCACTGATTGTTGGGCACCAAATCAGGCTATCTTTATGTTGCATTTCCATTACCCTTTTTGACCTTTTTGCACTTATTTACCTATGTTTACTATGTTAAACCTGTAAGGTAAATACCCCTGCCTTGTCTATTGGAATATTTTATTAATGAAATAAAGTCGCGGAGTTTTTCCTATTCGCAACACTAAAATGAATGTTTGAACACAACTTCTAGAGAACAGGAACCCAGGCTTCATCCTGTAGCAGACCCGCTATTCACAACAACAACCAATCCATAAGGAGGCCGCGCAGCTGGAGTCGCAGATCTCTGAACCATCTTGGGCATATCATTGATTTTGTTTATCTGGTACTGGTTCCATTCTAAATAATGTATATCTTTGGGGATACGGTTACCATTTTTGGGGGAAAGAGGTTTTTCTCCCTCTCAATGTATAAAAGATAGTTTATTCCTATAACTGGGGATACCCCCATTGAGATTGTAATAACCCTTTCCAGGTTTATAAAAAAATATTTATTTTGTTGTCTTCATCTTCACTATGACTAACGCAGCCCTGATCAGAGAGTTGGGCCCGCTCTTCTAATCAGGTGCTATGTCTTTCTGTGTGTGTTATCTATCAGTTTATGCTTGTTGTTACAGTGTTTTGATTCTTATGATTGCTTTTTGGAAGTTGTGATTAATCCAGTTTTACAACAATGTTTTGAATCTTAATCGTGAACCCTTGGCCAGAACGGATTGTGATCTTTCCCCTGCATATACCTTGTGCGTTGCCTTGAAAGGATATGCACCTAGATTGATAAATTAATGTAGGAAAAAGGGTGAATAAATCATTCATACCTGGACACCAACATTTTGGCGACGTTGTTGGGGAGGCTAACAAGGTGCAAGACAACGATCCAGACCAACCAGAGGGTCAATATTGCATCCTGGGGAGAGAACGAGTTTTCTCACTCTGCTTCAGGTCCTGAGCGTAGGTGTTCTTCCCACTTGTTTTTATTTTTTCTTTTCCGCTTTTGCCAATCTCTTGTCCTGGGGAGGGAGGAGTCTTTTGATGACCTACTCCAGATCTTGAGTTAGATTTATTTATTTCAAACCCTTGTGTTTTTTTTGGAAACCCTAGATTTTATCCTGGGGAGGGAGGAGTCTTTTGACACCCTGCTTTAGATTTGAAAACTATCAGGTCTTTTAGTGGTGTGTTTGTTCTTTTCCAGGGGAGGGAAGAGTCCTTTGACGCCCTTCTCCGGGCCTTGAACCTTAGACTCTTGTTTTTTTAGCTGCCTTTCTTTTTTGTAAGATTTTTTGTCTTGGGGAAGGAATGGTCCTTTGACACCTTACTTCAAGACTAAATCATTGTAGGTTCATGCCAAGACCCTCCATCATACCAACACTTGTATGAACAAAGAACCGAATAATGGGGGTAGAGGGAAAGCCCCAAAGAAGGGAGGACCAAATTTAGGAAGAAATACCTACATCCAACAGATTATAGAAAAGGTTGAATCAGAAACATCATCTTGTGCAGTTGTGAGACCAAGGGCATGAAGAGTGAAGTCTGAGGGAAAATCAGTAGATCAACTAGTGCTTTCTACAACATTCTTGGGTGATACGACACAGCAGGTCTCTTCAGCAGTTGAAGAAACATCTAGTAGCATACTTGACCAAGGAAATCTTATGCTGGTAACAGAGGGGGAAGAGGTCACAAGCAGAACCTCGATAGAGTCATACCACTCCAGCAAGAGAGAGGAGGTTGTAGCTGAGGGATCAAGTCATCAGAATGCGGGAGAAGGGATCGAAGGAGTATTTTCATCACCAAGGGACCGAGGAAGTGCTTCTAAAGAAACTCGGATCCAAGGGGTAAGGAAGCCTCAACCATCTCCTACAGAGCCTGGTGAAATACCCAATGTTTATTGGAAGATATTTATGGCTCCCACAACCTCCACTATCGAGTTTCCAATCGGAGATTTAGGAGATGGTGCACCCACAAAGCCTATTCCATTAGCAGCCTTACCAAACTTTCATGGGCTTGTTTCAGAAGATCCCGACACATTTCTATTCGAGTTTGATATAGTATGTCGGGGGTATGAATACACAACGAAGGCCCAAAAGTTAAAAAAAAAATCCTTTTACATTAAAAGGAATGGCTCTGGGATGGTTCATGGGCCTTGGAGGAAGCTCTATTTCCACATGGGATGATATGCAGACAACTTTTCTAGAAAAATACCAGGATTACTGTAAATCCTGAAACATTAAGGAAGAACTTTTCAAGTTTGCACAAAAATAAGATGAGAGTTTGGAAGATTTTGTGGAACGATTCAAGTACACCTTACAAAGGTCGGGTCACTCTGACCTGGATAAGGAAATTCTAAAAATTATCCTCCTCCGATATTTCTGTGAGGACTCGATGGAACTATTGAACATTGTGGGAAAGGGAGACATCTCTAAGGAAAGCTTCGAAGGTATCTGTGAACTATCCATTCAGTGCTCAAGGGGGCTTGCAAGAAACAGCCAGGGAATTTTCTCAGTAAAAGGGTCTGGCGGAGGTGTTATGAAAGCAGAAATCAGAAACCTGCTAGACAATCTGAGAACGGATATCCTCAACACCCTATCAGCACAGATGGATACACTATAAGTAAAATGGAAGCAGATGGAATTGGATAGGACTATGGCGATATTCTGCCCAACATGTAGAAAGAAACATTCAGAGAGGGAATGTCCACTAAAATCCATAGAGGAATGTGCAATCCGTGAGCTAAATCATGCAACAAGATCATGCCCCTCCCTGCCAGGACTGAAAGCAGTATTTCAAGGAATGGGGAAAGACATGGAGCAACTGTACCTCATGGGGTCTAGAAATCCATGGCAACCTCGACCACCAATGGGAAATCAAGGTATGTACTCAGATCCATCTCAGTATTTCAATAATTCTAATATGAATCCTCAGTTCATGCACTATCCTTCCATGTGGCCATAATACCAGTTTCCACCGTGGCAGCAGTGGAACCCTCAAGACAGTTCAATCTCCCCATGGGCTCCAACTTGGCGAGGATCACCTCCTAGGCAGTTTCCTCAATCGATTCCACAATAGCAACTCCAACTGCCCTCTAATGTTCCTCCGAGTAATCAACCTGTCTGTCCTCAACTCCCAATCCAACCTGATCTGGATCCTAATAGCAAGGGAGCTCATCAAACTGACATTCTTAATCTACCTTCATATAGCATTTCCACTGCAGAGTTGTATGAAATGAATCTACGATCAGGGAAGACAGTTAATGTTTAACCTCCTCTAGTTACCATTGAACAACTCGATAGTGAAGGTAAGGAATCAGAACCAATTAATAAAGAGCCAAAACAAACTGATAGAAACTAGGCACCTCCTGTAAAAAAACATCAATCTGAACCACCTTACCCAGAGAGAATAACTTTGAGTAAATCAAGCCCTCAAGATGAATTTGATTTATTAGGAGAATTGCATAACTTATTTGTTAAAATTCCCTTGTTACAAGCTATGAAGGATGTGCCAATTTATGCAAAGACTCTTAGGGAATACTATTCAAAGAAACCTGCAAAGAAATCCAAAGACCCCCTTACCATTCATGTTATGGGAAAATTATCATATTTCATGACGGGAAAGTCAATGCCTGGAAAGTATGGAGATCCAGGGAACCCAATTTTGACAGTACAAATTAATGGGGTACAAATTCCGAATGTGCTGGTAGACCTGGGTGCTACCATCAACGTTATCACCACTGAAACCATGCATGCATTAGGTCTTCGTAACTTGAAACATACACCTACAGTATTGGAATTGGCAGACTGATCCACAGTCAAACTTGTAGGAAAGTTGGAAGATGTAACGATTTCAGTGGACTCATGGCACTATCCCATAGATTTCCTGGTCTTACAGATGCAATCTTCGATGGGCAACCACCCTTTGATTTTGGGTAGACCATGGTTGGCTACTGCATATGCTTACATTGGGTGTCAATCAGGGAACATGGTTATTTCCAATGGGCACAACATTAAGAAATTAGTGTTATACCCACCTGCAGAACCAAACCCATCCATAAAACTAGCAGGAAGAAAGAAAATTTTATCTAGGAAAGAGTCTGAAACAGAAAATGAGGAATTGAGGCTAGTTCTCACTATTGGACAAGCCCTTCAGTTGAAAATAGAATCGGAAGATGATGTAATCACCTGTTAAGGTCATAACCCGCACATAGGTAGATCAATGTATTCAGATGTAATAAGGGTCAATATTAATAAGGCCTTTCAATAAAATAGAATAAGGCGGATGTAAGAAGACCTAATAGAAGCTTCCACTTCTAGAAGGATCTTCCTCTAGATGCTTCTCTTAATAGACATATTTAGTATAAATAAGTGTCAAGGGTATGAAAACCCTAGCTTGGAGATTATTGTAACAGAGCGCTGCTCGACTGGAGTTTTTCCCCTCGAAGAGGCCTGTGAACATTGCTTTCTGAATCAAAGTGCTATTTCAGTTGTTGTTCTCATATTATTTATGTGTTATTGTGGAGATTATGTTGGTTATATTACTATTATTCTGCCATTTCTAGCATTTTATTTATGTTCTGCGTATTTATTATATCTGGTATCTTGCAAGTGGTATCAGAGAAATTTCCTTGGTAGAAATTGTGCGTAAATTTTTTTCAGGGTAGAGACGTATTCTGACATCTTTAAGCCACAGAGATCTATCGTTACACGCATAAACCTAGGGTTGAGGGATTCATACACGCAGGAAATACAAGTGGTTCTTAAGCACGCATCTGTTGGCAACCCTTGTAACCCCTGTCGGTACCCCTTCGAGTGGTAGCGCATCAGACAACACCTGTGTACGGATCGACCTAGATTTCCTGAAGCCCTCTTTAGATAAACCTATCGGCCACCGGACTGCTATAGTGTCACCGAGAACAGCACTCGAGAAGACACTCTCTAGTACCTGGGTAGTCAAGTAGTACGGCTAAGGGTATGGTCTATCCTCCTTAGTTAGTGCCCTGAGATATTGGGCCGAGTACTACTGTTGGACCCCGCACGTATATCAGAGAGCTATAGCACAGGGCAAACCCTTGAATACCTAACCCTTGGGGAACATAAACATAAACAAACTAAACTGGCCAGATCTATTGCCGTGCAACTGTGTTCGGGTTGCCAAGTAAATACACATTTCTTTCTGGTTAAGAATTTGGGGATTTTAGCACTGCAACATTCTTCAGACCGAAGTATAACCCCGCAGCTCTTAAAANTCTCTTCTCCCTTATCACATTCATCCATATCATTTTTCTACAAAACTTTATGACCCCACCAGCTCCCTTTTCAGTTCACCCATCCTCATGGCCCATACCCGTAGCCAAGAATTGGAGTCTCGCTTCAACACCTTGCAATCTAGTTTCCTCGAGACCCAAAAAGAAGTGCAACAACTTAGTGCTACTATTGCCTCCCGTGATAAATCCATCATAACCACCATAAATGCATCCGTGCAGTCCATAATGGAGAAAGTCAAACAAGAACTGACCACTCAGCTTGAATCTGTCTTTGCATCACTCTGCACCAAACTAAAGATCCCTACCGATGACCCTTTTCCTGATGCACATACAAAGAATGAAGGTGAAACTTCTTCCCATTCCCATACCTTTCAACCCCATCACTTTCAGCAGGACATACACCTTCCGCAGGTGGATGTAACCAAATTTGATGGCTCAAACCCCACTGGGTGGGTCACCCAAATGGAACATTATTTCTCTCTCTACAACATTACAGATGACTTGGCCAAACTCCGGTATGGTGTTCTCCATCTAGATCAATAACGTTGGTAATGGTGGCAATGGAGAAAAACTTCCCGTCAAGGGTATATTGCTTGGACCCAATTTGTGAATGAGCTTTATCAACACTTTGAAACTGACACCAACCATTTGGGTCATTTGAAAAAATTGAAACAATCAGGAACAATAGAAGACTTCATAGCTGCATTTGATCACCTGGATTTTCGAACAGAGGGCATGATTGATGCTTTCTTTAAGAGTGTTTTATCAGTGGCCTCAAGGAGGAGATTCGGGCCCATGTCCTCATGGCTCGACCTGCGAGTTGGGTGGAGGCTACTAAAAAATCTAAAGAAGCACAACAAATTGTTTCCTCTCAAAACCGTAAGCCTTCCTTTATCCCTCACCCTAAACCAGTAAACCTCACTACTCCCTCCGCCCCATTAAAGATCCAAAAATTGACCAGGGCTGAAATGGTTGAACGCTAACTCAAAGGCCTCCATTATAATTGTGATGACAAATATTTCCCGGGCCACAAATGTAAGGAACAAAAGATTTTTATGTCCATCTCTAAGGATATTCCAGAAGAGGATGTTGAAACTCCCCTTGTGCTCGAGTCACCAGAAATCACTGACATAAACCCTCCCACCCTCCTGAAGTGGAACCGGTCATTTCCCTCAATGCTCTCACCGACTTCTCTACCCCCCAAACCCTCAAGTTAATCGGTTACATCAAGCACCGAAAAGTCATCATTCTGGTTGATAGTGGCAACACCCACAATTTTATTCATCGCCGCATTGCCCAAGAAACCCATTGCTACATCCATGTTGTCAACAATTTCCAAATCATGATTGCCAATGGTGGTTCTATGAAATGTGGCAGGCGCTG